>QLOD02141160.1:0-18220 GCA_003260245.2 Sideroxylon spinosum | reverse complement strand
TTCATATTTCCTATAGGCTAGATACATCATCCTATATTAACTACGGATACATGAACATACATCTTCCTAGATGAATATATTAATTACAGATACATGAATATACGTCTTCCTAGATGAATACATTAATAATATCAGTTTGCAACTATTATTGAAGGACTTTCTTATTTTCCAACACCCACAAATGTATATAAACACCCTTTGTTTTTCTTTTTCTTCTTGTTTTTTTCTCATTTATTTTTTCTTTTTAAACAACCACTAACTTCTTTATTTCTCAACCCCTTTTTCGCCTTTATCATGCATAATCAACCAATATTCTCAAATAATAATTCAAGTACAAATTTACTCAAGACATATAAGGGTAAGGCTAAAATGCGTAAGAGGGTAAAAAGGTATATAAATGTGGAGAAAAACAAAAGAAAATCATAATTTATTTTCTCAAAGGCTTTAAGTTAGCTTCTAGGGTATTTGTAGGACAAGAAAGAACAAAGAGGCCAGTAGACACACTATTTTTGCCCCCTTACTTAAAATTTACAATATTTAATATTTCTAGTTAAATGGTGATCTATTGATTATCCTTTCTTAATTGTAGCCTGTGCCAAAGTGTCATAATTTAATAGAAAGCAAACATTTAGCAAAACGGTAATTGTACCCCTAGAACTAGGGAGAAGTCAAACTGGAAGCTCAGATCAAGGAAGAACATCACCAGATATGTCCAAAATACCAAACTGAGGACTTTCACATCAATAAAGCATCCAGAGTTCAAAGTTAGGGGTCAAGACGATCCAGAAGTCGAGAAAAGGCCTCTACCAATGTACCTAAATGACGATATCAACCTAGATACCCAAATCAAGCTAGAAACACACAACGAGATATAAAACATCCGAAAACATATTACAAGAAATAGAGGTAGGCCCAGAATAGCCAAAATACCGCTCCAGAGGTCATCAGGACCCCACTGACTCAGAATAGCTCCTACCGACAAAAAGAAATCTACCAGTGCATAGACATAATTTGAGCCTTCAAACAAAGTTAGAATATCCTCAAATTACGTAAGAATATCAAGTGTACATTTCCTGAGGTAATGAGACAGCTAGGTCTAGAAAGTCAAATCTTATGAGGTTTTTTTGGAGCCTTGACTCAAAAATTCATCAATATTTTAAATTCCTAAACGTGTCTAAGAGTCACGCTAATGGAATTTTTGGATTTCTCATATCCAAGAATGTAAGAGGAGCCATTCTAGTGGTGCCTCCAAGGGTCAAGCAAAAGAATTGAGTGACCTCCTTCAATTTCAACCCGTTCTGGAGCAGTAATTTTCAAAAAAAACTAACTTGATGATGGAGAATCCAAATCAAACCAAATTTTTGACCAAATTGATTTAGTTCTATCCAAAAACTGCTGAGGAGGTCTCCGGAGCACATGAAAATTGTCCAAAATATCCTTAAACAGCTTGAACCTATCAATGTGGAACTCAGACCTGGGTAAACATGGCTTGAGTCAGGGAATGCAAGCCAAATGGCCATTTTCCCCCTTTTAGCTACCAAACCCCTTCACCATAAGGGTTTGCCATGTTGTTTTTCCCGCCAGGTCAAGCATAAACATTTTTCATGTCGTTAGGCAAACCTCTTCATCCACAAATCTGGACCGACTTTTCTAACGCCGAAGTCAGGAAAAATTCTCTGTAACACAAATGTGTGCAAGATTTTTCTCCCGTAAAGTCAAGCGAAAGTTTTTCCCTATAAGCTCAAGTAAACAGATTTGCCCGATGACTTGGGTAGAAGTTTTGTTGGGTTAGGACAAAAAACCTATGAATAAAACCTTCCTGCCCTTCTCATTTTTTCATTCAACACTCAATACTCAAAAGCTTTCAAGGTGAGGCCAACTCTAGACTTTCGTTATCTAAAAACAACCCGCATCGATAAAAACTTTCTCTCTTTAGGAAAATTTTGTTTTATTTTTCAATTCAATTTTATTTGCACAATTGGGATAAAATATTTTCAATTTTGTAAGTAAAAATATCTTGTCCATAAAAATATTTTGTCAATGAAAGGTACCTAGATCATAACTCAAGTCCGTGCCAACCCAATGTATGATATTGACCAGATTTACCTGACATAATTTTGTAAAACTTCAGACATCATATGTCTGACATGCCCACATCATACTACCACACCATACCATGCCATAACATTATTCACCTTGCCATGATACCATGTCTATAATGCCAGGCTATGCCAAACAGCATATCTACTATTCCTTGCCATCCCTATCAGGTTATGCCATATTCACAATATTATCATGACATGTCATACCATGATATCATAATGCATTATAATGTTATACCATGCCATTACCATGCTACTCAATATTACCATGTCATATCATCCTACTATGTTATGCTAACATGTCTTATCATCATCCTATACCATAGCATAATATGTTAGGACATCATTTACCATACTAACACATGTTATGACATGCCATGCACCGTGTCTTGACATGCCACACATGTCTTGATATGCTAGAAAACATCCAGACATATAACACACCCATGCGGGTTGACACAAATTTAGAAATCTAACGCTTACCAATCCAGTGCATTCACCTGAGCGAGCAAGGCTCCAGAGACTAAGAATGACTTAGGATTGGCTAAGTCAACAATTTTCGGGTCATGACTCCCTTAGATATATCTAACATACATCCTTAAATTATCATCTATAATAGAATACAGATTATCATCACATTCAACATGCTCATGACATACTGACATATTAAATACATCATAATAGGTTCCTAGGCCAATTCACACAAACTTGATCATAATCACTAGGAACTAAGTTCTTGATTAGAGTTGAATTCCTTTCCTAAATGATAGGCACTCACTCACATGCGTAAGGCACACTCTTGAAATTGAACTCTATGATTATGTGAAAGGCACTGATGGTTTTCTCATTTGGGGTAAGGCTCCTTTCTTTTCTTAGTCATGCGTTAGGTGCTAACTGTCCCATTCTCATCTGGAGCAAGGCTCCATTCCTCCAATTATGCACCAGGCATTAGCTTTTCCTTTCTCTTTTGGAGTAAGGCTCCATTCCCCACTTACAAGCAAGGTGCGGGCTCTATTCCCCACTTACAAGCAAGGTGCTAACTGTTCTTTTATTATGGAGCAAGGTTCCTTTTCCAAATTAAGCATGAGGTGCTAACTGTCTTTTATCATTTGGAGTGAAACTCTCTCATAAAAGTTATGTTTAAGGCACTAATTTCCATTTTAGTCTCAAAGCAACCCTCTCACAATACAAAGAGTATTACTCCTAAAACATATCTAGAACTAGGATCTTTGTTTCCTTCATCCCATATCAAGAATGAGGCTCCTTCACACTAGTCCTATAAAAAGCGCTAACTTAGCTCACTCTTGCTAATGATAAGGCTCACTATGCCAGAGGCTAATCAATTTGCCATCAACGACATTATAATCACACTTGTATCTACAAATACATATTAGCACATCACATCTGCACGAGACGATCCCTTCACAAGATATGTAAGCAGTTTAAGCAATAGCTTGGGTTTGATCACCACGGTCTTCATAGACCATTTGTGAGAGGTGCTAACTTACACTTAGAGTAAGGCACTTACATCTGCCTACCAGTTCATATAGTTCTAAACACATTAGGTCTGAACTACGTTGACCTAATTCCTTCATAGGGTACGTAGATAGCTTGAGCACATAGCTTAAGTCCGGTCACTTCGGTTTTCATGGACCATAGTTCAATACACATTTTCATTCCTAGCACATACAGTCATGCATAAAGACTACATAAGTCCACATAGCTAATTTAATATAGATTCCCTATTCAAATCTCATTTCTAGTCTTAGACAGTTTCTGAACTTGCATTTAGAGTCAAACTAGCATATAGAACCCCTTAAGGTACATTATTGCCACTTAGACAAACATTACACTACACTCGTACACACAAGCTAGGCTTATTGCTTTACATTTCATACATCACATGTATTTTTTAGGTTATATGCTATGATTAATATAAACTAAAGCATTATATTATGAGATTATGATTGTAAAGACTGGAAAGGGACACTAGATTTCCCTAGATATCTAAGCGTAACAGTTTTCATATGCAGTCAAACCCCTGTTCCCACTTTCTTTGTTTTTGCACAAACCAGTTGAGAGGCACCAAGAAGGATTTTTTTTTCATGTTTTTAGAGACATAACTAAAATATATTAAATCATAATCAAAACTCTAGTTTCTCAGCACACTTAGTTTGAGAGTGTTAGGTGGCAACTCCCAATAACTGTAATCAAGGATCTATTTCAAAACAAAAATATATTTTTCCACATTTAGGCAATCTCGGATGCACTATGTCACGATAAAGACTCATAACCAACACCCCATCAGTTTGGTTCATAGATCCAATTGCAAGAAGGCCCAAAATATCAAAGATGGCCCAACATCACTCTCAAAGTTTGTAGTAAATCATGGTATGCCAAGTAGTACTCAGGCCAATGTGTGTGATGTGAATTGCATTGAAACCAAGTGAAATGCGAAACATAGAACATATACAACCCCTCAAATGACAGTTAAGGCCCTAATATAACAAAATAAGGGGTATAAGCACCTAAGTCTAATCATGCTCAATTTATTAAGTCAACAAAAGTTTACTCCTAAGCATACACTTTCCTCCACAAGCATCAAAATGTCATGTTCTCATGCATAAGGAATCAATAAACTTAACTTGAACTAAACACGTTATCAAACTTTGAACAAGAACTGTCCTTTACTTTCATACCAAATACCACATGAAAACAAACCGAAAGGACATAATACCACATGAAACCAAACCAAAAGGACACACACAAGGTTAAAAATGTGCAAAAGTCATACATTAAAGCCTAAACATGCTTGAAAATTTAAAAATTTTGTAATTTTTAGCACAAAAAGTCATCATGTGAACTCTACCCCCAACCTAAACAAATTATTGTCCTAAATGTGAGAACCGTGAAGTATATGTGGGTTTGTAGTGTGTAATATTGAGCATGATTATGAGCATGAAACAATGGCCACAAAGGACACAAATAAAACCATAATACAAGATAAACCAAGCATGCACCCATTATTAAAGCCCCTTAAGGCATCACCCAAAGCACCCCCCAACCTAGATTCCATAACACTCCCAACAACAACAAGATATATATCTAAGAAGTAGAAATTAGAAGTCAAAGACTAAGAAAAAGGGAGAAGAACGATACAACCTCAAGAGTTTCCCAAAAGAATAAAAAATAAAATACAAGAGATGTTAGAATTTAAAAAAATAAAAACAAAAAAAAAATAGTTAGTCAAAAGAGGAAATAAAAATAAAATAAAATAAAATAAGTAAAAAAAAAGCAGAAAAGATAAATTAGCAAGAAATAAGGAAATAAGAAAAAAAAAACCTAATCTACTATGTAAAAATAAAATGAAAAATGGGTTATCCAGCACCCTTTCTAGCCCATGCATCTATAAATGGTTTAAGAAATAAAATGTTTTCTTCGGGCCCACAAAGCATCAAAGGTGGACACTCTAGAGTGTAAAACAAGCCAGAGAAAAGAAGGTAATGTGAACCATAGAACCCACAATCAAAATTGGAATACTTAATGATTAGCATTCGATATTATATGAATTTTTGTCTCGTAGACATGCCAATTAGTGCATTTACTTATTAAAATACCCGATCATAGCTTAGTTATCTCACTCTTGTGATTAAATGTCGTTTGTGTGTTTCAAGTTCTAAAACACGAAAAAGAAAGGCTACCATATCTTCTAGACCTCCCTAGGGCCATCTCAATGTAAACTATCAATTATAATGGCTACCAAGATGAACGAAGGAGTCCCAGGCACAAAACAGTCCAACAAGTGTTATGGTAGAAAATTCCAACGCAACACCTCTTCAGTTTTTCAGCCATAACGTTGTCTACAGAGGTCAATTTGACTTGTGCTATACACCGTTGGAAAGAGGAATCTACTATATATAAATTTTCTATTCAAGACATCTTCAAATTCAGCTATTCGGAAGGTCAACATTTCAATCAAAGTTCGCTCCAGATTGATGCCAGCAGATAAGCCCAGCACGATACCCATTTGGTATTCCAATCATAACTTTTCACTTAGAATTTGGAGTGATGCGATTATTTTTTCATTAGAAAGAAGACTTGAAGAGATAAATAGTTTCTATTGAAGCCATCTTCAGATTCTGTCATCTTGAGGCCCAAAAAGCTGCTCCAAAGTTGTCTCAGAAATTTGCCCAGTCCAGCACCTGCATGAGCCCATGTCCTGCCAACGTCCATACGGGCCCAGCTCCTAGCCAGGCAAGCCCATGCATGGCCAAAAAGCCCAACAGCCATAACCCTAGTTCTTAATCTATTTAAGCCCTAATTTGCTGAAAACATAGGAGAATTTTAGCCGTGGGAAAAGTGCGAAAACTTAAACAAAATTCTGCTCTCTTTTTCTTTGCTTCTCCTAAATTTCTTTAGACTTATTTTGAGTTTTATGAAATATTTGGAAGAATATTTGAAAGATTTTGATGTGTTTTAACCTTATAATTTAATATTGCAAGCGGTAGGGTTTTAATTAAATTTGTTCACCCCATTCTCTCATCCCTTTCACCTCCATCCTCTTCTTTAGATTAGTTTTCAATGTCACCCTTTCAATTTATTGTGATAGATTAAGTTTTATTTCAATGGAAATTAAATTATATTCATGTAATATTCATTTAAATGGTAATCGTAATATGGTAGTAGGCTAGGCTTCCTCTTGGCTCCAAACCTATGAAAATGGTTTGTTGAGGTAGGGAGGTTGAGCATGTTACGATCTTAAACTATATATCCTAAAATTGATCGTAAGGAAAAGACTTGATAGGGATTCATCATTTGAAATCTTCTAGTAATGTTATAATCGATTAGTGATTCATGAACTTGTTTCTTGAAATCCCTAAACACTGATTCTATGTCTTGTTAGTACAAGCTTTTCATCTCTAATCCTAATAAAGTCACACTTCCATCTCATTAAATTTTATTGCTAAATCTTCCGCATTTTACCACTAAGGATAGGTAATTAGGCCGAGATAAATACCATGCTCAAACTTCCTCAACAATATACTATCACTGGAATTGGTTTGGGGTCAAGTTCTTTCATATTCCAAGCACTTCCAATATCGCATTTAAACATTGTTCTTTACATTCTAGCATTCTAATTTTTGTCCTTATTTTATTGTCTTTAAATACTGTAATTTTATTTTTATTTCTTTTACTTTATTGTTTTAATTATTCTTAATCCAAATTAAATCACTCAAGCCAACCAAAATTTGGATTTTCCCTTCTTTTTAACCACCTAAAATGATTAAAATTAACCTAATAACAAGGGTCGCCCTAAGTCATCTCCTAAAATCAAGAAATTGAATCTAACTCTCTGTGGACTCGACCCAGACGCAAACCGGTTTATTTTGCTACACTTGACTCCTGCACTTGGGATAAGCAAGCAATTTTGGCACTGTTTCCGGGGAGTTAGTAGAGTAACGGTGTAGGACTTGGGTTAACTTGTTCACAAAGTTAATTTTTGAACACTTTTTCTTTTTTTATTTTATTTTATTTTTATTATTATTTTTTTTCTTCTCTTTTTCTAGAGAAAAAAAAATTCAGTACATTCATTTTATTCTTTTCACATCATCATGGCTTTATCACCACCCGATCTATCACCACGTAATCTGGTTAAGGAGGAGAATAGTGTCAATGGTGATGGGCCCCGTTACTAAGACCAACCTGTGCATCACACTCTTAGAGACCATCTTCGCCCTGAGAGGCAAAGCATCCCATCTTGTGTTGTCTTGCCTCTCAACCAACAAGTTTTCCATCTTAAGCTTGGAATGATTCAATTGCTTCCAACTTTCCATAATATGGATTTCGAGAATCCGTAACTACACATCAAATAATTTAAGGAGGTATGTGGGACTTTTATGGACCGAAATTGCACTGAAAACTCTATCCAACTTAAATTATTCCCAATTTCCCTAAAGGATAAAGCTAAAATATGGCTTAATTCTTTGAGACCTAGGTCAATAGGGACTTGGCGTGAAATGCAAACCGCTTTCCTAAAAATATTTTTCTCAATGTATAGGACGGCGGCATTGCAATGCCAAATGATGAATTTCACTTGTATGTCCAATGAGAGTTTCTACCAAGCTTGGGGGAGATTTAAGGGCTTGACCAACCTATGTCCCCACCATGGTTTTGAGGTTTGGAGATCGGTGGGTTTCTTCTTTTAGTCACTAACACCTAGCTTCATGCAACTTGTCACCACAATGTGCAATGGAGAACTCTATGAGAAGGAGCCAGACGAAGCATTTGAA
Organism: Sideroxylon spinosum; assembly: GCA_003260245.2. Lineage (NCBI taxonomy): Eukaryota > Viridiplantae > Streptophyta > Magnoliopsida > Ericales > Sapotaceae > Sideroxylon > Sideroxylon spinosum. Next base: position 9,828 of record QLOD02141160.1, on the reverse strand, counting down.
TTTTTTGACTAGTTGGCAGAAATCACCAAGCAATGGGAAACACCCACCCCAACAATTGAAGTGCCTAGGGGAATATTACCATCTACTGGTAAATTCCATCTCAAAGAGACTGATGACCTCTAAGCTAAACTAGCTTCTTTGGCTAGACAAGTAGAGTCTCTCAAGGTTGAAAAAGTAAATGTAATAAAGGAGCATAAGTTGGAACCCAATTATGCAATTTGTGAGACTATTGGGCATTGCACGGATGAGTGTCCTACTCTTCCCGCATGCAAAGAGGTCATGTATGAGCAAACTACAAATCCTAACAATTTTAAAAAGCCTTACCAAAACCAGAATCTAGGGGGAAATCCCTATTTAGAGACTTATAATCCTGGTTGGAGAAACCATCCTAACTTTAGATGGAGGAACGAAGTTCCTTCTGTACCTCAACCTGCTTTGCCCCCACCAATTCACATTCCATCACCTCCTGCATACCAAGCACCACACAAGAGATACCTTGAGGATACTCTTCAACAATTCATGCAGACTCAAAGTGGACTAAATGCCCATACCATTCGATACCAGGACCAAACCAATTGATCACTTGATGACATTCGAAGTCAACTTACTAAGTTGACCCAAGACCGCAACCGAGAAAGGTTCCATCTCAAACTATGCCTAACCCTAAAGGCCAAGTTAATCATTATGAGTCATCTTCTGGTCCTAACACCAATCATGCACAAGTCCAAGCCATAACTACTTTGAGAAATGGAAAAATCATTGATAAATCCATCCCTTCACATAAGAATTCTGTGGAAAATGAACATGATATTGGGAAACATAAGGAGATGGAGAGTGAGAAAGACCTAAGTAGAGAGAAGATTGAACCAATAGTGGTTAAACATGCACCATTCCCACACAGATTGCGTAAGACCAAAAATGACCTTCAAAATTCTAAGATCTTCGACTTGTTTAAACAAGTTAAATTAACATCCCACTCTGGGATGCCATTAAGCTAGTGCCAATCTATGCTTAGTTCCTCAAGGAACTATGCACAGTCACAAAGAGACTTAATGTAAAGGAGAAAGCATTCTTTACTGAACAAGTGAGTGCAATCTTCTAACCCAAGACCCCTCCCAAATACAAGGACATAGGTTGTCCTACCATCCATTGCACCATGTGGAACCAAAGGGTTAACCAAGCTTTACTTGATTTGGGAGCCAGCGTGAATCTGTTACCCTATGCTGTTTATGAACAGTTAAATCTTGCTGAGCTTAAACCCATATGGGTCACTCTCCAGTTAGTTGATAGGTCTATTAAAATCCCATGGGGAATTGTAGAAGATATTCTTGTCCAAGTGGAAAAAATTTACTTCCCGATTGATTTCATTGTCATTGACACTCAGCCTATTCACAGCCCTAATGCCTCTATACCAATCATCCTTGGGAGACTATTTCTTGCAACCTCAAATGCAATAATCAATTGTAGGAATGGTCTCACAAAATTATAAGTTGGGAACATGACCTTGGAGATGAATATTTTCAATGTGTCAAAACAACCCGGTGAATATGAAAAGGTAAGGGAGGTTGACTTAGTCCACACTCTCACGGAGGAGTATGTGGAAAAGGAAATAATTTAAGATCCTTCACAAAGGGCCCTAATACACAATGAGGGGAGTGATAATCTTGATGAGGTCAATGATGAGAACTTGAAGGAAATTCTAGCTTGATTAGAACCTACACAAATCTTATCTGTGGGTCAGTGGACCCCAAATTTTGAACCTTTAACCCCTTCCAAGGAAAAAGTTGAATCTTCTTTCAACAAACCTCCGAAGCTAGAAAGAAAGCCATTACCCAGTGATCTCAAGTACACTTTTCTGGGGGAAGATGAGTCACACCCTGTGATCGTATCTTCCAAGTTGACTATGGACTAAGAAGAAAGACTTGTTCAAGTTTTAAAACTTCACAAACATGCTTTAAGTTGGACTTTAGCTGACCTAAAGGGGATAAGTCCTCTTGTCTGCACTCACCGCATATACCTTGAAGAAGAGGCTAAGAATGTCAGGCAAATGCAAAGATGCCTTAATCCTGTCATGAAAGAGGTAGTAAGAGGAGAATTCTAAAAACTTCTTGATGCAAGGATGATTTACCCAATTGCAGACTCTAAATGGGTCAACCCAACACAAGTTGCCCCTAAAAAGTCCTGATTGACTGTAGTAGTCAATGAGTATAATGAATTAGTACTAATGCACATCCAAACTACGTGGCAAATGTGTATTGATTATAGAAAACTCAATGCAGTCACAAAGAAGGACCACTTTCCACTCCCTTTCCTTGACCAAGTCTTAGAAAGAGTAGTAGGCAAAGCCTATTATTGTTTCTTACATGGATATTCAGGTTATAACCAAATTGAGGTAGCTCTTGAGGATCAAGAAAAGACCATTTTTCACTTGCCCGTTTGCAACATTCGCTTACAAAAAAGATGCCATTTGGGCTTTGTAATGCACCAGCGATTTTTCAGCGCTACATGATTATCATCTTTAGTAATATGGTTGAGAGATACCTTAAAGTCTTCATGGATGACTTTTTAGTTTACGGGGATTCCTTTAAAACTTGCCTCCAAAATCTTGAAAAGGTTCTTAAGCATTGTGAGGATAGTAATCTTGTGCTTAATTGGGAAACGTGTCACTTTATGGTGACATAGGGGATTGTGCTAAGGCATATTGTGTCTTCTAAAGGGATTAAGGTCGACCGAGCTAAGGTTGAGTCAATTCAAAAATTACTCACCCCTAAAAATATCAAGACATCCGTTCTTTCCTTGGTCATGCTGGGTTTTACCGACGATTCATTAATTCATTCAGTGCATTAGCCAATCCTCTTTGTAATCTTTTAGGAAACAATGTACCTTTTGAGTGGACTGCACAATGTGAGGAGGCTTTCACTACATTAAAATATAAATTGGCCACTTCACCTATCATGCAAGCACCTGAGATGCTAGTGATTATGTTGTAGGGGCAGTATTGGGACAAAGGAAAGATAAAAAGCCACATGTGATCTATTATTCCAGTAAAAAATTGAATGAGGCCCAATTAAATTATACAACCACCGAGAAGGAACTTTTGGCAGTGGTCTTTGCCATCGACAAGTTCATTCATATTTGGTTGGGTCTCATGTCATCATTTTACAGATCATGCTGCTTTGAAATATTTGCTCACCAAATAAGAGGCTAAGCCTCGATTGATTTGATGGATCCTCTTACTCCAGGAATTTGACATTGAAATTTATGATAAAAAGGGAGTAGAAAATATCGTAGCTGATCATTTGTCTCGACTTCCTAAACAAGATCTTATCTGTACTGACCTTACTATAAATGAGACTTTCTCTGATGAGCATCTTTTTCATCTGTCCACTATTACCTCACGATGGTTTGTAGACATTGCAAATTACCTTGCTACTGGGCAAATACCTTTTGAATGGTCCAAATTGGATCTGTAAAAATTCTTGTGCAATGTGTGCTCCTTTTTTGGGATGACCCTTACTTATTTAAATATTGTCCTGACCAAATTTTAAGGCATTGTGTTTCGGATGATGAAATTGAGAGAGTGTTTGCATTCTGTCACAGTCTAACATGTGGAGGCCACTTTTCTGCAAAGAAAACAACTACTTAAATTTTGTAAAGCAGATTTTATTGGCTAACCATGTTTAGAGATGCACACTCATTTTGCATTAGTTGTGATAGAGGTCAAAGTTTGGGGACCTTAACTAAATGGAACATGATGCCCCTAAATCCCATTTTAGTGCTTGAAATTTTTGATTGTTGGGGTATTGATTTTATGGGTCCCTTTCCAACTTCATTTGGTAATCAATTCATTCTTGTGGCCATTGACTACGTGTCTAAATGGGTGGAGGCCACTGCCTCCCGAACTAATGATCATTGATTCGTAGTCAAATTCTTAAAGGAACACATATTTTCCCACTTTGTAATGCCTAGGGGCCATCATTAGTGATAGGGGAAAACATTTTTGTAATAAGCCTGTGGGTATTTTACTAAAACGGTTTAGGATTGTGCAGAAAGTAGGTACAACATACCATCCACAAACTAGTGGCGAAGTTGAATTGGCAAATAGAGAGGTAAAGACAATTTTGGAAAAGACAGTAAACCCTTCTCGCAAGGATTGGTCTAACCGTCTAAGTAATGCCTTGTGGGCCTATCGAACGGCCTATAAAACTATTCTGGGCATGTCTCCCTATAGGCTTGTCTATGGAAATTTGTGCCATTTGCCTGTTGAAATTGAGCACCGTGCATACTGGGCCATTCGGTAATTTAATGAGAATTCTAAAGATGTGGCCAATCATCGTAAGCTCCAAATGAATGAGTTGGAAGAGCTAAGGAATGATGCTTTTGAAAACGCACGAATTGCTAAGGACAAAATGAAAAAATTGCATGATAAACACATCCGTAGGAAGTCATTTCACTTGGGTCAAAAGGTTTTGTTATACAATTCTTGTCTTCATCTGTCTCTAGGCAAGTTAAAGTCCAGGGGGACCGGACTTTACATTATTAGGTCTACTTCTGATTTTAGGGCAATTAAGATTGAAAATCCACAAAATGATCACGTTTTTAAGATGAATGGCCATCGTTTTAAACCTTATTTTTAAAATTTTGTGGCTAAAATTGAATCAGTGGATTTGACTTAATTTCCATTTTTTTTAAGTGTTTTGGTGTGTTCCTATATTTCTCCCTGCTACATTCAAGTATGATTTCCCATATTCCATTTCTTTGTTCCTTAAATGTAAAAGCATTGGGGACAATGCTATGTATTAGTTAGGGGGAGATAAAAAAAATTTTTTTTTTTCTTTTTTTAACTTTTCAAAAAAAAAAAAGAAAGAATTGGTGGTCGTTTGAGGTGTTGTATTGAATGATGCCCTTATTTTGATAAAAACAAAATTGCATTTTTGTTTCTTTGAGAGCTTAGAAAAAGAAAATGCTTTGATGGAGCCAATTTCACTAAGCCCATAATAGTATGTGTTTTTGAAGAGTTTAGTTCAACCTAAATATGCATACATGACCCTAGCTATAGTGGAGACTTTTGCCAGGTGAGATTTCGAGCCACTTTGAGCTTTCATTAAGAAAGTATGTACATTTACTCTTATATAATTTATTCACTTTCATTTCTTTCAGTAACTCCATTAATTTTGAATTCGGGTTCACATTTGGCTTTGAAGAGCATGTTTGAGTTAATAAATTTTGAGCCTCTTGTTTAGCTAAGTTAACCCTTAGAAATAAAACTAGGCCATGTTTGAAAAGTTAAGCCTTTATGACTTTCATTTGTTTACATTATCCTTAGAAGCCAAGTTGTGCCTTGAAAAAAAAGATGATATTTCTTCTGAATAGCCACAAAATTCTCCCAAACCCTTGAAAAGAAACATCTATTGCCTTACCTAAGTGTCTTGGAAAAAAAATTCAATGGTTGTTAGGTGTTTTGAAATAGAGAAAAGCATCCCACTTGAAATGTGATATATATATATATTAAAAAAAAAGAGTGAAAAGAAAAAAACTATATCTTAAAGTCATCCTTGTAAAGTAGATCAAATATGTCTTCATGAGAATGTAAAATGAGGATAAGTTTCAAGAAGAATTGGCTATTGAATGTTTGGCCAAGGAATGTAAAGGAAAAAAAAATGGGTTAAGTTCTTGAGGAAATAGGGTTGTTGGTCACATATGATTTTCCAAGACACAATTTGAACATCTTACCCATTCTTTGGCAACCATTTAACCCCTCGACCCCATTACAACCAAAAGAAAGACCTAGAAGATCTTTGGGAAGATAAGATTAGGCTTAAGGTTTCTTGAATTTTTTTTCTTATCATGCTCAGATTATCCTATTTGTGAACTATTCTTTCATGGAGTTAGGCTAAATTTAACCTTTTATTGTTTAAATAGTTTTTGGATTTGGAATTGCATTTGATTGCACTTGAATGACAATTACTCCACTAATGATGCATTCCATGTGTGAACCATGAGCTTCAATTTTTTTGAGGAGTGAAACCCCCGTGAGATTTGTAGTAAAAGCTTTTAGGGAGCACATATGCATGTTTGGTTAGAATTTTGTTCTAAATGAACACACACTTCCATGTGGATAGTTGAACAGTTGCTCAATCATAATTACATTTTTTTAAGTATAAGCTTCTTTGAAGCTTTGATTCAATTTTTGTCATCAACAATGTGGGCAAAAGCATGAGAAAACCCTCACACCAAAATCATGGGGATTTCAATGAGACATATATCATGATATTCTTGCTAGAGACTAGCAAGATTTTTGTTAGGGGGTGCGATTGGCATGCGATATTATATGAATTTTTATCTCTTAGACATGCCAATTACGTGTGTTTACCTATTAAAATACCCGATCATAACTTAGTTATCTCACTCTTGTGATTAAATGTCGTTTGTGTGTTTCAGGTTCTAAAACACGAAAAGGAAAGGCTACCATGTCTTTTAGACTTCCCCAGGGCCATCTCAATGTAAACTATCAATTATAATGGCTATCAAGATGAATGAAGTAGTCCCAAAACTCAAAATAGTACAACAAGTGTTATGATAGAAAATTCCACCGTAACAACTCTTCAGTTTTTAGCCATAATGTTGTCTATAGAAGTCAATTTGTCTTGTGCTATACACCGTTGGAAAGATGAGTCGACTATATAAAAATTTTCTGTTGAAGACATTTTCAAATTCAGCTGTTTGGAAGGTCAACATTTCAACCAAAGTTCACTCCAGATTGCTGCCAGCAGAGAAGCCCAGCACGACACCCCTTTGGTTTTTCAATCATAATGTTTCACTCAAATTTGGATTGATGCGATTCTTTTTTCATTGGAAAGATGACTTGAATAGCTAAACAGTTTTTGTTAGCTATCTTCAGATTCTGTCATCTTGAAACCCAAAAACCTGTTCCAAAGTTGTCCCAGAAATCTACCTAGTCCCGCACCTGCGTGTGCCCATGTCTTGCCAGCGACCATGCGGGCCCAGCTCCTAGCTAGGCAAGCCCATGCATGGCCAAAAAGCCCAGCAGCTATAACCCTTGTTCTAAATCTATTTAAACCCTAATCTGCTGAAAACAGAGGAGAATTCCAGTCGTGGAAAAGTGCGAAAAGCTAAACAAAATTCTACTCTTTCTTTTTCTTTGCTTCTCCTAAATTTCTTTAGACTTATTTTGAGTTTTATGAAATATTTGGAAGAATATTTGAAAGATTTTGATGTGTTTTAACCTTGCAATTTAACATTGCAAGCAGTAGGTTTTTAATTAAATTTGTTCACCCCCTTCTCTCATCCCTTTCATCTCCATCCTCTTCTTTAGATTAGTTTTCAATATCGCACTTTCAATTTATTGTGATAGATTAAGTTTTATTTCAATGGAAATTAAATTATACTCATGTATTATTCATTTGAATGGTAATCATAATATGGTAGTAGGCTAGGCTCCCCTTTGGCTCCAAACCTATGAAAATGGTTTGTTGAGGTAGAGAGGTTGAGCATGTTACAATCGTAAACTATATATCATAAGATTGATCGTATGGGAAAGACTTGATTGGGATTCATCATTTGGAATCTTCTAACAATGTTATAATCGGTTAGTGATTCATGAACTTGTTTCTTGAAATCCCTAAACACTGATTCTATGTCTTGTTAGGACGAGCCTTTCATCTCTAATCCTAATAAAGTCACACTTCCATCTCATTAAATTTTATTGCTAAATCTTCCGACCTTTTACCACTAGGGACAGCTAATTAGGCCGAGATAAATAGCATGCTCAAACTTCCTCGCCAATATACTATCATTGGAATTGGTTTGGGGTTAAGTACTTTCATATTCTAAGCACTTTCAATACCCATTTAACTACTGTTCTTTACATTCTAGCATTCTAATTTTTATCCTTATTTTATTATCTTTAAATATTGTAATTTGATTTTTTTTCTTTTACTTTATTGTTTTAATTAATCTTAATCCTAATCAAATCACTCAAGCCAACCAAAATTTGGATTTTTTCTTCTTTTTGACCACCTAAAATGATTAAAATTAACTTAATAACAAGTGTCATCGTAAGTCGTCTCCTAAAATCAAGAAATTGAATCTAACTCTCTATGAACTCGACCCGGACTCAAACCGGTTTATTTTACTACACTTGACTCCTGCACTTGGGATAAGCAAGTACTTACCCGAAGAAAGTTAAAATTGCTAGAATCAAGACTCGAAGGTACAAGGTTTGAATGCCACAACAATGAAATCTTTGATAAGTTCTGAAAGTTTAATGAAGAACCGAAGAGAAAGTTCTCTCTATCTCATATAATGTATAAACCAATCTTCCACACTACATATAACTTACTTAAAGAAACTCTAAGGAAACATTAATTTAACAAAAATCCAAAACTAGGCATGGGCATAAGTAAATTAATGTCCAGTCCATGTCAAATGAAATATAAATACAAATAATTTAAAACTTGTTTTTCTGAAGGAGTCGCCATTTTCTATCATGAACTCTATGTCATTTACAACCTCGGCATATTTTGGAAAGCCTATGCCACATATTTAATGAAGTCTTATCTGCTTGAAGTTGATCCGTATAAGACTTGTATATCTACCCCCATGTCACATACTAAATTGCTCTATTTCTTGCATGGATCACATGATTAAGGTTTGATCCTCCTTTAAGCCTAAGTTTATGCTTGACTCCATCTTAGAAGAATTACTTGAAGCTTGCTCAGCCCAAATGCATGAATTAGCCCATTTAATGCCTTGTTGATCCTCTTAGCCCTAACCTTTGTAATTAATCCAATTGGCACATGCAATGGATCCTTTGATGTTTCTTATTGATTCTCATCATTCCTCCTCTCCTCAAAAGGATTTGACATACAATCATAACCTACATCAAAGGAGAAAGATCAGAAACCTTAAATGTGGCACTAACGTTATACTCACCTGGAAGATCCAACTTATATGAATTGTCATTGATCCGTTCAAGAATTTGGCATGGACCATCCCCCTCTAGGTTACAACGACGATCACCTTTGGGCTAGAAATACTTCCTTCCTCGTATGCACCCAACCCAATCACCAGGTTCAAAAGATAACATGCCTACAATCTTAGTTGGCTTAAGATGCATATTGTTCATTCTTCTTTTCTAAATGCTGCTATACACTCTTATGGAGTTATTTTTCACAATTTCAACTTTCTGCTTTCCATCAAAACCAGCTCATACGTTAACACGTAAAGACAATAAATCAAAAGAAGTTAGTGGATTAAACTCATACACAATTTCAAATGGTGAATGATCAGTAGCAGAATGCACACTCATATTATATGTAAACTCAATAAACGGCAAACACTCCTCCCAATATTTCAAGTATTTTTGAATGATGGTATGCAACAAGGTAGTTGAGGTCCTATTCACTATTTCTGTTTGTCCATCTATTTGTGGATGACAAATAGTCGAAAACAACAATTTAATTCCAAACTTTTCCCATAATACCTTCCAAGAGTAACTAAGGAACTTAACTTCTCGATCTGAAACAATACTCCCAAGAACACCATAGAGTCATACTACCAAAGTGTTTTGTTTAGAGTTTAAAATTAATAGAGCATTTTATGGAAGAAAAAAATAGTGAAAATATTATTTATTTATTTATTTTTTACATTTTGGGTCTACAGTTGCTTATTTATTTTACATATATGTATTTATGTTTGTTTGTTCGTGTGTGTGTGTGTGTATTTTGTATGTGTTTGCTTTACCAAAAAATATAATAAAAAAATTCTAATTTTTACCAAATTTTTTTTTAATTTATTCCAAACAAA
>QLOD02141145.1:0-18222 GCA_003260245.2 Sideroxylon spinosum | reverse complement strand
CAAGTTAAATGCATTAAGGATGAGGATGAAAAGGTGTTAGTAAGGGAAGAGGAGATAAAGGAGCGTTGGAAAAGTTACTTCTACAAGTTATTTAACGAAAAGAGTTGTATGACATACAATTGGAGTCGCTTACCACTTTTAGGGAAGAAGCAAATCATATGTTCTATAGGAGAATCAGTAGGGAGGAAGTAAAAGAAGCATTGAAGAAGATGAAGAATGGGAAAGCGATTGGGCCAGATGGTATCTCTACTGAGGTTTGGAGGTAGTTGGGGGAGGATGGCATAAGTTGGTTGATAAAACTTTTTAATGTAGTGCTAAAAAGCAAGAAAATACCTGATGCATGGAGGAAAAGTATCATTATACCCATATACAAGAACAAAGAAGATATTCATAACTGTGCGAACTATCACGGGATTAAATTGCTGAGCCACACGATGAAATTATAGGAGAGAGTTATTGAGAGACGACTAAAAAGGACAACAAACATTTCAGAGAATCAATTTGGTTTCATGCCTGGGAGATCAACTATGGAGACGATCTTTCTCCTGAGGAGGTTAATGGAAAAATATAAAGAAGGTCAAAAAGATTTACACATGGTGTTCATTGATTTGGAGAAGGCATATGACTGAGTCCCTAGGGAGATTCTATGGAGAGTATTGGAAAAGAAAGGAGTGTGTGTCGCATGCAATAAAGGACATGTATGATAGAGCTATTACATCTATACGGACGACTGGCGGAGAGACTAAGGAATTTCCTATCACGATCGGTCTACACCAAGGCTTAGTGTTAAGCCCGTACTTGTTTGCCCTAGTTATGGATGATATTACAAGGTATATTCAGGATGAGATACCGTGGGGTATGCTATTTATAGATAACATTGTCTTAGTAGATGAGATGAGAGAATGAGTGAATGCTAAGTTAGAATTGTGATGGGAAATGTTAGAAACAAAAGGGTTTAGGCTAAGTAGATGTAAAATGGAATATATGGAATGCAAGTTTAGCCAAAGTAGGACAACTGGGGACATAGAAGTAAGTTTGGGAATACAAAGATTGTAGAGAAAGAAAACTTTAGGTACCTTGGATATATGGTGCAAAAGGATAGAGGGATTGATAATGATGTAAGGCATAGGATTCAAGCCGGATGGACTAAATCGGGGGTCTTGTATGATCGAAAAGTCCCTCTCAAGGTGAAAGGAATGTATTATAAAGTAGCGGTAAGACCAAAGTTATTGTATGGATCAGAGTGTTGGGCAGTAAAGCATAATCATATTCAGAAGATGGCAGTTGCGAAGGTGAGAATGCTAAGATGGATATGTGGGATCACAAGGAGAGATAGGATTAGGAATGAGGAGATTAAGGGCAAAGTAGAAGTAGCACCAATCGAAGATAAAATGAAAGAAAATCGTTTAAGAGGGTTCGGCCATGTTAGAAGACGTCCAATAGAGGCACCGGTTAAAAGGTGTGAAAGCATGGAGATTACCAGGAGTAGTAGAGGGAGAAGAAGACCTATGAGAAGTTGGAAAGAAACTATTAGACATCACCTTGTCTCTATGGATTTAACAGAGGACATGTCCCTCAACAGATTTGATTGGTGTCGTCAAATCCATATAGCCGACCCCACTTAGTGATAAAAGGCTTAATTTGGTTTGGTTTGGTTTTATTAAGCATTACTGTAGAAAACTATTGGAAGTTTAAATGGGTAACTATCTAGATATTTTGTTGGAAGATTCTAGAGGTAAAATCTATACCATTCACTTGGAATAATCTCCACAGTCTAGTGAGGAGATGGAAGACTATAAATAGGGATGTGTATAGTTTATTTGGAAGCAGGGCAGTCAGTGGTTTGGATCTGATTTATGAAGACCCGATTCGATAAGTAAAAGATCTAGATTCAATCCAAACCCAACAATATCATACCCAATCTGTTAGGCCCAAACTCGATTCTTGTTAAATGAATATACGATTCGAATACTGGACTCGATTTGAATATTTTTTTCGACTAAGTGATTTTCACAAAAACTTGAAATCTAAGTGAAGGAACATTTTGTTCATTCTTTTCTTCCATAGCAAATGATTACAGGATTTCTAAACCAAGAGATGTAAGAATGTACAAAGAAAGAAGGTCAAAGCCTCATTAATAGTAATGGAGAGTCATTGACTAATCTTTTAACTAAATGAAGAAATAATATATATAACACAAACAGTGTATGTAACAAAAATGAAGAAAGATGTTTCATTAAGAACATTAATTTGTCAATCAAGGGTAGTCCGCATCCAAAAGAAACCTAAAAGAATTTCAAATTTCATAAATCTAAACAACAACAAATAGATATAAACCCAGATTAGATGTTATAGTTACAAACAATTCTTCATAGAAATTAATTAAAGAAGTTTTTGAAGATCAAAATCTTAAGAAAAATTAGATATTCCCATTAACAAGGATATTTTTCATGTAACCCAATAGGGTTTAAATGGACAAACTGAAATGCATCAAAGGGTGAATATGGTTTGATATGTATAAGTTTGTTGTTGATCATATGATATAATGCTATGATGATATATAATATTGGTTATGATAAAGATAAGTATGATGATAATGATAATTGAAACAGACAATGAAATATAAATGTTGTTTGTAATTTTGAAGTAAGAAGATACTGGAAAATAGGATGGTACGTGAACACTCTTGCGTTGAGAGTCTTTAAATTTGTGTAGGGTTTCGTTAACGTATCAGTAGGTTAGTAGACTCTAACATGACACTGATACCGGTGTATTGTGACTATTGGATTCTGATCTATAATCGACAACGATGACCTAATTAATCATGACTCTTGAGCTCAGGCTTATAAACAACAATGACTCAGTTTATTGTTTCTGTTAGGTGTTGAACTATAAAAGACGGTGATAGTTTGGACTATGCTCGCTGATCACGGGATAGTCTTATAGAGTATCCATCATTTGAAAAGATAATAAAAACTATTGCTACTATTATTATTGCATGTTGTATATGTTTATATTTGTGTATCGTGAGCGTTAGTGGATTAGTCCTCATGTTTCTACAAACTGTATTGTAAGTGCAGAACTGAAAACTTAGGTAAGCCCTGCTATATTTGGATTTATATATTCTTTTGTTAGAGTTGATTGTATTAAGTATTCATTTAGAGATATATTAATTTGGAGTTATTTAATACTATTGTAAAGGCCGTAAGGCCAAAATATCATATTGTGATTAATGTCGGAGCAATGATGCCCCATTTGACCAAGGCTCTACTGTTGTTATATTATTATTATTATTTATTTATTTTAAGACGTCTGCTCCAAGATAGTTGTGTGGATCTAATTAAGGTTATGTTAGGGATATGTGATGTATGTAGTTCATTTAATTCACCCTTCAAATTGCGAAATTAGAGCATAACATTGAGAATTTTTGAGTACCCAGCCCAAATGATAAGCGTTGAGAAAATGAATATTAAATCATCTAAACTATACCTCACGCTTGAAAATAGTGAAACATAGGGGCTGTGGTAAAAGGCAGAAAAGAATGCAACCGAAGTTGAAAATTGCCAATCAAGTTTGTTTAATTGACCATAGGTACAGAGAATAAGGGCCTCCATTGAGGTCACCGAAAATTTAGTATTGTATGTATGTATACACTTGCCTTCAAACTCCATTGTTATGACAATTCCTGTGATTTCTCTAAGAAAAGTTAAATAATAAATTTTTTTGTTTATTTTTCACAAAAGTTAAAAAGGAAGAACAACACATTTCGTTCAAATATTTCTTTCAAGAAGTTCTACATTTCTCTTAAAGGAATCTTGAAGTTTGGTTCATATTTTTAAAAAGGGTAAATTACACTTATACTTCAATATTTAAGTAATTGTACTTATCATTTACAATATTTAAAAGTTACAATTATTTTGTTTATTTCAAAACGTTGTTAACATTGACTCATTCTGATAAAATCAACCGTTAAAATTTTAACAAAAAAATGTTAAAGTAACTAAAATTTTAAATATTTTTTCTATTTTACCTCTCAATTTCTTACATCTTTGTCATTTTTTTTTACAAAAATCCCCAAAAATAAGCAAAAAGAAAAAAGATTATTAGGCATTTTGTAAAACAAAATAAAAAAAAATAAAAAAAACTTATGAAGATGTAAGAGACTGAGAGATAAAATAAGAAAAACATATAAAATTTTGATTACTTTAATATTTTTTTTTGGTTAGTTTTAACGATTAATTTTATCGAAAGAAGGTCAATGTTAATAACATTTTAAAATATGTGATGTAAATATAATTTTTGAATATTATGAATGGTAAATATAATTATTTAAGTATTGAGAATAAGTTGGTATAATCAAAATTTTAAAACAATCAAAATATTGAATTACATAATGTTACTATCACCAAATTCTACCTAGAGTTAAGAAATTTAGTAGGCAATAAAATGAGAAAATAAGGCCACGTGAAAAAAAATTTTATGTAACTTTTGATTAATCTATTGTTTTAAAAACTAAGAAATATTAAAAAAAACAAAACAATTATAGAAACATAAATGCTTAAGAAAGCAACCACATAGCGCAGTGGATTAGCACGTCTGACTTCTGATTAGAAGGTCGTGGGTTCGACTCCCATTGTGGTTGACTTCATTTTTTACATTCATTTGTGTAGGTAATTGCAGGCTTGCACACGTATATTAAAATGTAGTGAAAGGACAACATTTATAATTATAAAAACATAAAAAGGACTAAATGAACCGAAGTATAGCAACAGTAAGAATAACTGGATTAGAATAAAAGATGAACAAAATTAAAAAAATAAATGTATGCCCTACAGATAAAATTTGACTTATTATTTTTTAATGTTGCTTGCTAATTTTTTTTTTAAATTTTAAGCAATATTTGTTTTAATGTAAAATATATCTTTTGAAAAAAATATATAATTGTATTTAAAAAAAAAATGAGTAATCTCTCACACTAAATAAACGAAGACTTATTAATTTCTATTTTAGATAATCTATAATAACTTTTATTACAAGAATCTTCTTCCATTATTTAAAATACGCATTTGTTCACGAGTATCCATTAAGAACAAATGAAAATATATAATATGTTTATTTTTATTTCAATCCAAAAAAATAAAAAGTTTATCAGTTATAAAGTCCTAAGAAAAAGGGTAATATCTATGTTAATTGATAATTATTACCTTTTAAGATAAAGTTACGAAATTACTCATATAAGTAGCCTTCTATTTCTATCATGCTTCACCTTCATTTTTATGATAAGAAAAAAAAATGTTTTGTATTTTTTCTCACATCCAAAATCATAATTTATTTAACAGATAATCGTCATGTAATTTTATATTTTACACATTTATCTGAATTTATTTTTCATATTTTTTTACTAGTCTGATTTGTTTTGGTAGTTTTGTTTCAAAGAAGCACAATGGTTAATGTTATATTTTGAACTTATGAAAAAAAGATAACTTATCAATTAATATAGATAAACCGTTTTCTTTTTTTCTTTTTCTTTTAAATTGTATAATTCATAAAATTTGTGAAATCTTTATTGTTATGTGTCACATTTATATTAACTCTTAATGGATATTTTAGGAGTACTCGTTAACAAGACTCTTTAAATATATATAAACTTCTCTTATTATATTGACTTTATTCTTTTTTTTTTTTTTTTAATAACAGTGGAGAAATCACTCAAGGTTGTGTCTTTTGTACTAATCCTTAGATTACAAACTTTCGTAAGACCAATAACACCCCATTCTATCAGTTAGTTTCGAGTAAATCTTCTATTAGTTAGTTTCGAATAAATCTTAAGCCACACTGGCCTATTATAATGATTAGAATAATAAAATAGAATGAATCTTCAATGTTGCAAATGCTTTTTGACGAGATTTAAATTCTTATTCTCCACTTTTTAGAAATCTCCGCTTACAAATTATGTGGGATTCGAGGGATATGTCAACTTTATGACATACAGTCTGAATACTTGATTTTAAATTTAATAGTCTAAATATATTAACTTTTATTTTAAATTAAAATAATACAAATACAACACCCTCCCCTTTTCGATTATGTGCCACTTGAATTGACTCTCGGAACATTAACTTTATCCTTTATTAAATAAATACAGAAAAAAAAATTTCATCTTCTAAATAATTTGATAATAACTACTGGGTCACCTTTTGACTATTTAAAAACTACAAAGATATCCGTTACGTACTTGAAAATTATAAATTAATTCCTTACTTTAATATTAGTTGTCCACGTGTTCCACTAACACTATTAATTTAGTGAATATTATAATATCATTATAATTAAGTTTAGGTTTTACCGTTAATCATTTTTCATTTTATTTAGTAGTAATCACAATTAATTATTAAAATACATTTATAATAATTCCATCCTAAAATTTATTGTGAGCATTCACATCTAATTTAAAATAAAAAAATTTTAAATCATAGGACATTCTAATCTGAAATAAAGGTGGAGATAAACATTTATCATTGCATGTTTTCTTTTATGCTATATTTGGTATGAGGGAATGGAATGGAGTAAAATGGATTCCATTCTTACTTTAACCTATTTTCATATTTGGTATCAAAAAATTAAATTGGAATATTATTTTTTAAGAATAACTATTCTCGCATTAAGTGGGAAAAGTAATTTACAGTTTAATTAATAGAAAAATCATTCCATTGCAATCAAAACTTGATAAAAAAAATAAATAAGTAAAGCAAATATTTTGCAATTACAAAATTCTTTCAATCACTCTTTGGGTTGTAAAATAAATATTTTACTTGCAATCAAAACTCGATAAAACAAACAAATAAAAAAGCAACTATTTTGGAATCACAAACTTCTCTTAACCACTCTTGGGATTGTAAAATGATCATTTTACCGTTGACCATATTCTTGTCATAGATCTAAACTCAAACTGTAAAATGATTATTTTATTCTTAGGTCCCCCTTTTTTTTTTTTTGGCCCAGATTTTTATTTCAGGCTTCCTAAAATACTAATAAAGATATTCATTGACATATTTCTCAATAATTTTAACAAATTTTGATCTAATCCAAACTTGGGTAGTAAGACGATCATTTTATCTTTGGGTTCATTTTTTTTAACAAAATTTGTATTTTAGGCTCTCAAATAATTACAAAATATTTATTGACGTTTCTCTTAATATTTAGGGAAAATTTAGCTCAAATTGAACACAAACTGTAAACTGATGACTTTACCTCTAAATCATTTTTTGTTCAGATTTGTATTCTAGAATGCCGAAAAGGCTGAAAAGAAGAAAGTCAATTGACATATTTCTTAATAGTTAAACTAATTTCAGTCCGATTTGAATTCAGATCGTAAAGATCCATTTTTGGCCAAATTTGTATTTCTGTTTTCTAAAAGTGTAAAAAATATTTATTGATATGTTTTTTGATTGTTAAGAAAATTTTGGCTTAATTCAAACTCGAGCTGTAAAATGACTGTTTTATACCTATGTCCTCCCTCCATTTTTTACTCAAATTCATGATCTAAAAATAAATTTTATTTTTATCGTTTTTCAAAATGATTAATGTTAGTAATTTTTATTATATTTTATTTTATTTCATCATAATTAAAATATGTAGTCAAATTATGAAAATTAGAATATCTATTTCATTCTTATTATTTTTATATTGGCAACCAAATAAAAGAATAGAATGAATATTCCATTTTATTTCCACTCACATTCTATTCTCACCTCTTATTCTATTTCATTTTATTCCATTCTCTCATGCCAAACACAGTCTTAAAGTTTTTCCTAGTCAAACTATAGACATTAAGGACATAAATTATTTTAAATTAGAAACGAATATATATTGTAAGGATTTTTTTTAGAAATTTTATAAGTCTTTTCCTCCATGATTTCTTTCATGTCTTTCCCTTTAAATGCGTTCAAATTTTCTTCTATTCCATTCCCATTGATCATTCCTTCGAAGTATTCAAAAGATATTTGAAAAAATTGAACTAATTACCTAATTAGAACAATTACTTTCAAAAGTAATAGCAATTGAAAAATATCTAGGGTAGAATAGTTTAACTAAGGAAATATTAAATATAAATGCTCTCCACTTTTAATTTTTCATACTTCATTCTTTTTTATAATGCAATATTACTTTAACTATTCAGCTATTTAAATTATTAGAATTTAGAATTAGATTGGGTTAACGAGTTTATTTTATTTTTCTATATTGGGTTGGACATAGAGTTGTGTTTGGACTTAGAAGTGAGTCAAGGGTTCCACCATATCTTTCATTTTCTTTTTCTTTCTCTCTTATTTTCTCTTTTCTTATTCCAGCTAAGCAAGACAAAGGGAAAAGAGAAGAGACTAGAGAGAAGGCAATGAGAGAAACTAAAAGTGTCAGAGCATAGTTATAAATTACAGTGATCAACGTATTGGTAACAGTTTATGAATAATGTGACTGATGTTAGAGTTTGAGCTCATGGAGTTTTGGGGCTTTAGTGGGTTTCTTAGTTTTTCATCTTTTTTTTTTTTTTTTTAAATTCGAGGTATGTGGAACCCTTGAATGATTATTGTGTGTTTTAGCATGATCTAGAATAGATTCATGTGTTTTATTTTAAGCATATGGCTGTTTATACATATACATTAGTATCATGCTTTGAAATGAAGATCAAGGATCACTGGAGGAAAAGACTTATAAAATTTAGAAAAGGATAAGTAATGAACATAATGAGTAGTGAGTTACATCATGATATATTACTCATCATTTCAATCAATCAATCAATGACCATATGAAACAATGATAATTAACATAGAATGATCAACAAGTAAAAGTAATATCTTAAGTGATTTCAATTTATTCAAGTTTATTTGGTTCATTAACAAGCCTCATTCTGTCAAGTTTCATCCGAAAAAACTAGAAACCCTTAGATTTCAAATTTTACCAATTATGGAACTTTAACCTTTGAAGGTTTTGTAATCAATAAGGGTTTTAGAGACTTAGTTGAACTTTCTAGATTAACAAGATAAATCTTCAATACGATGTTGATGGCTTGAATCACATTTGACATCTTCCCATTTATCTCTCCTACACAATATACTAAGTTCGTTAGAACTCTCGATATCACAAAATCCTAACTAACATACCAAAAGAAACAATTTGCCAAAAAAGGAACAAGAAGGGGAATTCGACCAAGACTCTCTTGTTTCCTATCTCAAGGGCATTAAATTAAGGTTTTTAGAAGACATAGAATGTCTATATATAGATGAGGAGACTAAAGAGGGGACCGATAAGGAATGTTTGAATACTAGCTCCAATAGGATTCAAAGCTTGTATAGTTATCTCATGACTCCTTCGACTTCATACTAATTATAATTTACTCTAATATTAAATTACAATTGCGCGTTAATATTTAAGGTTCTTATATTTATGCCACAAAAAAATTAAATTCATTATAGCTCAACCCCTTAACCCACCATTTATTACATGTTACCCGTCCATGATTAAACGTCCATAATCATTTGGTTTATTATCGACTTCTTTGATTATTTCTTAAACTACTTGAGTACTTAATTTATCTAATTGATCATTATGTAATAATGTAAACTTAGAGTGATCCAATCTCTAGATCTATTTCACTCAGATTCCTAGAATCACCAAGCTTGGTTTTCCATGATCAATTTTTATAAATTAAACTCAAGAGAATGTTTTCCATATATAGAGTTGCATACATTCTATCTTGAAAGTACATGTTTTCACTATCCGTAATCTCAATCATTCAATTCACCAGGGTATTGATATCTGAAGAACCTCACTCATAAATGAATAAAGTCATTTAGATATGCATTTGAGTGCACTAGTTTCTTTAGATTAAGAGTACATATAACATGATAGCAATGAGACTACTTATCCCAATGATTGTAATTATTAAGATATGATACTCATTAGTCCTTGTGCAATACATTCCAAATGTACCTACTACATTAATTCGAGATCCAACCTCAATAATAAAGACTAGTTATTTCACTCAACATAGGAATTAATGCGTTGTAGTTATACAGATGAAGTGTCCAACTTTGTTAACAACCATGAATATTATCATTAAGTTGTTAGGAACTCATAACATTGTAAAATAATAGAATATGCAATTAAACAATTATTAGTAAATGAATAAACTTTCACAAATATTGTTGGAATAAAAACATGCTTTCAGGGTACAATCCTAATACTAATCAATCCCTAGACTTTGGAAATTATAACCTTCATATACTTCACTTCTAAGTTTACTATTGATCCATCATACTGAATAGTGATTTTTCAGGCTTTACCCATAGTTTACTGTTAGTTCATTAGACTGAAGTAAGTTATTGTGACTAGCTTCTGACGGTTAAATTAAACTAGGACCTAAGTCACCAGTTTCAAGTAATAAAAGTTTCCAACATGTCCATTGATCATTCTATTTCCAAAGGTTCACTTGAAGGTATGCATGTCGTTCCAATTCATATTCTATACAATTCTCAACAATGTAGTTTAATCAAACCCACTGTTCCCCACAATTGCCATTTTTTATACTACAAATCAATTCTCAAGTCCTAAGGTATATGAAGGAGTCATAATTTATAAACAGAATATCGACACATGACATCATAGAAATAATATTTAAGCATGGTTTATACCTTGTCATCCAATAATATACATCATTACTGCAATTCACCATGAAAATATAATAAATAACATATTAAAGAAGTCATTAAATAAGCATGATATTCAATATGGCAAGTAAAATGATAAATTAGTGGCTTGATAGGTTTGGCATGGGTACAAGATTCTGGTATAAGCAAAGCGTGGGCACGAAATTGTATTCTTTAGGGCACGGGAATGTTGGTCAAGTTGGTACATGCACGATATTGAATTCTATTGAATTCTCTTAGGCACGAGAATGTTTTTCAAAATGGAATGCACGTTACAAAGAATTTAAGTAAAAATTTGGGTTTATATTAGTTCGTGCTTTAGGCTCTGTTTCATATTTTAGGCTTTCAATAGCCAATATAAAATTCATAATTGACACTAAAGTCTCAAAATCCACCCCATGGTTGTAAGATTAACACAATCCAGGCATTGATCTGCATCTAATAAAACAAATTTAATATGAATGGACTGAATTATAAGATCACAACTTATATACATATATGTACGTACGAAGAAGAACACATGCAACCAATGGGATTCATAATCTTACCTTTAAAGCAAGCTCAAAAAAGCCCAAAACAGTAATAAAAATGATGATGTTGTTAGTCAATACTTGAGCTTCTTCTTCTCCTCTTTTCTTTTTTTCTTCTTGTAAGTGAAAAATAAAAAAATGAATATATTAAGCGAGTTGGATTATATGCACTGTCGTTGATGAAAAGTAGATTAAGTGATTTGGGTCGAATCTAATTGGGCTAATAAGTAATTGGGTAAAGATGTGTATAGGTTCAAAATTTAAATCTCTTGATTGTAAGTCTCATACTTGTCCAAAATGTGTAATGAAAGTTAAATGGACTAAACATAACATTATATTAAGCCCAAATAATATTCTAAATAATTCAAAAATAATCCTTTTTAATCCCTATTTAATCCAGATAAAAATAGAATTATGAAAATAAAATTTTACGATATTATAATATATATGAGAAAAGTTGAGATTTCTTGATGAATTCGCGATTCTTTAATTGAGCATGCATGTGAGTTATTTACTTGCTATTGATTTTGTATTATTGGATTTGAGACTTGTGCATGTGAGTTAGGGTGTTTGGAGTCCCTTTTTGTTGAATAATAATTAATTCTAGATATAATTGACTTTTTTAAAAAAAAAAAGAAAAAGAAAATCAAATTTTTTAAGAAATGAAACCCCTATACTCAAGCATTATTTAGTAAATGTTATATCCTAATTCATTAAGGTGGTATTTGAATTCTATCTTTTATTTTTTATTTTGCAGTTTTATATTTTAAGAATATTGAAAAAAGAATTTATTTTGACATTTAATATTTTTTACGTTTTGAGATTTTTCTTATTTTGGGTAAAAAAAAAAAAAAAAAGGCTCAAAACAACTTTTGGAAAATTTATATTTTTTTGCATAAAACTAATTGTCTATTTTCTAAAATAAGTTTTGGAAACATGAGTAACCAAAATGCGTTTTGAGTTATCAATTTTGTTTTTTAAACATACAAAATGAAAAACGGGCCGAAAACAAGTATAGCAAATGAATACTACATATAGATTATCGTGGATTATTTATATCATATTCATGAGTTTTTAATATATTGTGATGAATATTTATAATATTAAAGTGATGTATGATTGAGCATATTATGTACATTGGGCTGGAGTTGTATCATTTGATTTTTTATGATTGGCTGAGAAAGACTTTTTATTGATATAATATAATCATAACTAATTATTGAAAGGCTATGTGATTTATCATTATCACTCGAGAATAGGAACTTTTGTGAGATGTAGACTTTCTATTTGCTAAATTAAAAAATATGTAATTGGTGGATTCACGTGTAGTTAATTATCACGTGATTGTTATAAGGTATAAAGTATTGTGATTGGTGACCCCACTTGCTTTCTTAAGTGTTACCTATTCAAGAATAATGTTCAAGATAGATAAAGATTAGAATTACAAGAATGTCATGCCAATCCTTTATTCATAGTACTTGTGCACTATTAAGCATGTACACTTATGCACACCCTACATTGTTTTACATACCGAGCTTTGAGTTCACATTTTCTATATCACAGGTGACCCCTTGAGAATTAGGAGCGATCAATTGAAGCTTAGCTAAAGGTAATTCGTTTGACTAAGAGATTGTGTTCCATCCCATTTTATTTATATTGCTATTTTATGTGACCCAAAGTAGATATTTCAATTTTTTTTTAGGATTTGTTTAATCTGTGGCTAATGACCACAAGACCAATCATTACTACTTTACATTTTTTATTAGATTTGACAAGTTTTAATGTAATTTTTATTAATGACAAGTCTAATCCATTTTATTAATGGGAAAATATTAATGACTTATCATGTGCACAATGGGCACATGTCCCTTTATATTATTATTATTATTATCTTAATTGAGATGTATTTATGGCTTACTGCATGAGATTATATTTTATTGTGATGTGTAAGTTATTGTGGCTGGATAGACCTTGTTTGGTGGGTGCTTAAATGGCAATCTATTATACAATATACTATTATTTTATATAAGAATGATAGATGATATATGTAGAACTCTGTTCTGTATTATTTGTATGACCATACAAGCTAACTTGAATGATGTTTGAGTGGTCATTTTTTCGGCTTAAATATCTAGGTTGGATGGCAAAGGAAAATTGGAACTAACTTGAACCGAATTAAAATTTAATCCAAATTTAAGTAACGTTAATAAAAAAAATGACCACTCAAACATCATTCAAGTCAGCTTGTATGGTTACATATAATGAGTAATATTTTGTTTGGATGTAAAGAATTAAAAGTAAAACATATTTAAAATCACTCTCTTATCAAATATATAGATATGTTGTTTTCAATTTATATTTGGTTTTGTTTTCAACTTATGTTTGGTTTTTCATTCACATGTATAAAAAAAAAATTGTTTCTAAATAAGAAATTCATGAAGTATAAAAAATTAATTTTTCGAAAAAATTATCTTTTTCTTAAGGGGCAATTGCCTTTATACTCTTTGTACTTGAGGTAAAAATTATTTACATCCTTATATCTTGCTACTGTGGACTAATATCTCATGTACTCTTACCTAAAATGCAATGTTAGATAGGTTCCGGTTAAGTAATAAAAATATATAATTACCATCTTTTTTTCCACTACCATTTTATATCTCCTCTATTTTACCATTTTTCTCTCTTAATATAGCTTTCATCATTACTGAAAGTTTTTAACAAATAAAATAATGTTGATCAGCAAAGTGAGTGCAAACAAACAAATTAATCCAAAATGTAATCATCATTTGTGATTGTAGAATATGCAATCATCATTCGCGATTCAAAATGTAGAAAACACAAAATTTATGCAAAACTCATAATATATATTTATATATGTGTATGTGTGTGTGTGTGTGTGTGCGCGCGCGTGTGTATAAAATACAAATCAAAACTAGATTGAAGATTAGACAACCTGAACCTCCATTGATTAAAAAGCCCCCAACCCAAATTCTAGATCTCAGTTTCGAGCAAAGTAACAAACCCAATCCCTACGATTCCCTCAACCTCCTGCTCTTGAAACCCCATTGGTTAAAGGAAAAAAAAAAAAAACTAAGAGAATTGTACAGATGTAGATGAGAAAATGTGACTTTGGTGAAGATTTAATTAGACAGTCCAGATTTCTTGAAAATTTGAAGTTTCTTTTTTATACATGCATATATAATTATGTAATTTTTATGTCTAAAAACCTTGGTGACGTCTCCGAACCTTACCAAAAAACAATTTAAAAATTATTAAGCGTTGATTTGATGCAATTCACGTTGTCATTACAGTTGCTTTAATCTTATTTTGTTTATCTTCACAAAGCTAATTCTTAGAGAAGATATGATATTTCTTTCATCTCTACACACATATATATACTCACATAAACACATAATATTGTGTTTGTCTATGCACACACACATAATATAAGCTAAAAATTTTCTTCTTTATTTCTATATATATATTTTATAGCTCAATGTATCCCGACGAACTTGCGTGCATCACGACTAATCCTTTGGGTCCTAGAGTTATCGGTCGGATAAGCCTTTATTTGCCTAAGGTTTTTGTTAGAGAAAGATTTCAAACACTGATTGACTTAGGTTTCTCACTTCCTAAGCCCTAACCATGGCTAACTCACCCAACCACTTGTGTTTTTATACATTTTGTTTTAGAAACTTTTAAATGGTTTATTTCTTGTGATAGTCCAATTAATTTATTTTTTAAAATGAAAAGTTGAGATATTATGAACATAAGAAAGATCGAAAGATAAAAGATGGTTTAAGAAGAGAAAATGTTACAAAATTAAGAGTCTAGAATGACATCACAATGCATTTTCGTCTGGCACCATTTTTTTTAGAACAAAATTAGACACTTGCGCTTTTAATGCGCGTGTTCTCAAGCAAGTAAAATTTAACAATCGTCCAACTCTACACTTTGAATATGAGTGCAGGGGATATTAGTGCACAATAATGAAGTACATGAATGTAAGTGATTTTCACTCAAAGTACAGGAGTATAAAGATAATTACCCCGTTTTTAACATGTACAATTTTTTTCTTAAATTTGTATAATTTTTTTATGAATATGTATAACATACCTAAAATTTATCAAAAAAGAAAAAAAAATTGATAGGAAAAAATCATATCACGAGAAAATTTGATTTTTTGGTTCAGAAACTGATTGTTATAATATGGTATGAATAAAAACAAATATAAATTAGCCTAATTAGTTTCAATCGTTTATATTTATTTACTAAGAATTATCCGTGCCTAAATGCAAGAAAAGATAATTGGTCAAAAAAAACTAAAATGTAAATTTGTATAATTATTAAAAAATTAATAATATTTTTAAATATATTTTAGAGAGTAAGAATCAATCGAGTTTGACTATTGAGAAACTGATGAGTGGGTGTAGTAGGGGGAGAGAGATGAGTGATACCAAAAAAAAAAAAAAAAAACCAAAATGAATAGAAAAAAGTAATCTAAACCATTAATCAAATTCAATAGTTGAAAATATCTCGGTAAGTTTCGTTATTATATAGATGTAACAAAGAACGTACAAGTGTTTAAAAATGTCCATTTAAAAAATATTAATTTATTTATTACAAAAATTATCACATTTTTAAAAATTTTATATAAAAAAAAAAGGGCAGCCCGGTGTACGAAACTCCCACCTATGTGGGATCCGGGGAAGAGTTGGGCCACATTTAGGTGGGAGTTTCGTGCACTGGGCTGCCCTTTTTTTTATATAAATATTTTTAAAAATGTGATAATTTTTGTAATAAATAAATTAATATTTTTTAAATGGACATTTTAAACACTGGTACGTTCTTTGTTACATCTATATAATAACGAAACTTACCGAGATATTTTCAACTATTGAATTTGTTTAATGATTTAGATTACTTTTTTCTATTCATTTTAGTTTTTTTTCTTTTTCTTTTTTTTTTTGGTATCACTCATCTCTCTCCCCCTACTACACCTTCTCATCAGTTTCACAATAGTCAAACTCGATTGATTCTTACTCTCTAAAATATATTTAAAAATATAATTAACTTTTTAATAATTATACAAATTTACATTTTAGTTTTTTTTTTGACCAATTATCTTTTCGTGTATTCAGGCACGGATAATTCTTAGTAAATAAATATAAACAATTGAAACTAATTAGGCTAATTTATATTTGTTTTTTAAAAATATAAAAAAACTTTAGGAAAATATTCAAGAAAGAGACTAAAAAATTGTGTTTCTATACTAAAATAAAAATATAAAAAATTATCCAAATTATTAAATAAATTCAACGAATAAAAATAATTATGAACAACTTTGTTATATTTTAACCTATTAAGGGTCTGTTTGGTAAAACTGTCAGTTTTCAGTTTTTATGTTTAGTTTTTTGTTTTTGTATTCAATTTTTAATTTTTAATTTCATTTTCATAGTAAAAAAAAACCGTGAAAGTACATTTGGTAATAATAGCTGATAGTTGGTAATTATAGTTGTTAATTAAACAAATTCAATAAATTTAATCATTTTAATTATATTAATTAGTAAAAATAATTTAATCCAAAACAAATACAATATATCGTACATAATTTATTGTAATTATTTTTTAAAAAATTTAATAAAATATATTTTATGTTAATTTGATTATATTAATTAATTATTTTAATTATATTATTTTTTCAACGTAATTTAATTTAATAAAAATAAAATATATTCAATAAAATTTAATTTTATTATTTATTAAAAATAATTTATATTAAGTTATTTTTGTGCTAACTTAACTAATTCAATTTAATTAAATAATTAATTTAATTTAAAATTAATTAAAATGTACTAATTTTAATTATATTTTTGTTAAAAATTATTTAATTCAAAAAAAGTAAAATTTATTAAATATAATTTGTTATATTATTTTTTAAAAATTATTTAATGTAATATATTTATATTAATTTAAATAATAAGATTTAGTTTTAATTAATATTATTTAGTTAATTATTATATTTAATAGATAATTTAATATTTTAAGTTAATTATTGATAAAATTAATTATTAATTAAACTGTATTTTAATTTTTTTTGTATAAATAAAATATATTATTCATTTAATGTATTAACATATTTTATATATTAATTAAATATTTTTATATTAAATAATAATATATTTGGTAGTGATCGGAGATGAGTAGGAGATAGTGGCTGCAGTGGGAGGTGATAGTCAGATGTTGGTGGCAATTAACGAGCGATGGTAATTAATGGTTTTAACTGATAGTAGTTGCATAGGATAATGAAATCTAAAAATGAAAACTTGAAAAAATATATTTTTTATATTTTTATAATTTTTAAAAATTTTGAAAATAGTTTTCATGTTTTGAAAACTGAAAACTGAAAACTGAAAATAAATTTTCTAGTTGGTTACCAAACAACCAAAATTCAAACCGGGGAAATGAGTTTAAAAGACGTCCGGTCCGGTTCGTTTTTTTTTTTTGGTGGTAATACCGGTTCGGTTCGTTATAGAGAAATCCGCAGAGGGGCAATCGCCTTCAAGCTAGGGTTTTCGGTACCGTGAGCTCTGTGATACATTTCTGTGTCTTTGTAAGATATCCTCGTCTCTCTCTCTCTCTCTCTCTCATATATATATATATATGTATTATGCATATGCATTTGCATTATATGTTTGTGTGATTTGGTCCATCATTTTTTTACCTCTTCCAGTAACCTCCAAATGCACATTCCCTCTGTTTGGAAAACGAGGGAAAATAGAAAGGACATAACCTGCTTAGCATTTCCATTTTCTTGTGATACGGTTCTTTGCAAAAAAATGAGGAACTACCGCTTCCAATCGGAATTTTGAAGTTTTAGTACCTTAAAACTCGTTTATTGGTAGCAAGAACAGTGATTTAAGTGGATTGTTATTCTGGTTTTTTGTTGAAGGGCTTGTGGGTTGCTTGTTGAAGAGAATGGCTTCAAC
>QLOD02141121.1:0-14865 GCA_003260245.2 Sideroxylon spinosum | reverse complement strand
TCAATATTTAATATCTAATTTAATCCCACCCAAACATGGTATAAGGGAATGAAATGATTTGATTTTGCTTATTTATCTTTCACCTAACGTGGCCAGCGAATAAAGCCTTATTTGGTATTACTTGTGAAATTATTTTGCATTCTTAGAATTAAATAAAATGAAATATGTAATGCAAAGCGAATTAGAGACCATAAATATTTGGAAAGAAGCAATTCATTTTGACAGCTCATTTTTTTCCCGCTCTATGTTTAACTTTTTTTTTCCAATTTAGATTTAAAGTTTTGTATTTATACAATTTAAAAATTGTTGTTAAAAAAATATTATTGAAAACGAAATATTTATTTTAAAAATATGTTGAGTTTTCCACAAAATTTGCATTTAATAGAATAGAAACACTCGATATGATATCAAACTCCTATATTTTCATAATTCGGTGTTAAAAGGTAAAAATAAAAATAAAAAAATTATATTTGAATATTGAATTTGTCAAAAAAAATAAACAAAAAAATAAAAGAAGCATGAATTGTGGAAGAAATTAAAAAAATTCGTTATCCTTCTTTTTGTCTTTTCCATTTTTTTCATAAATTTTAAATTCAAACATAACATAAAATTTTCAAAAATAATATTCTTTGTCTATGTAAGCAGCTTAGGTACCGTTTGAAAAGCACTAAAAATAGTATAATTTTTTTTACTTTTATAAAATTATTAAAATTATCATCCGACATTAACATTTCTCTCAAATCATAAACAACAAATATATCAATAGAATAAAAAATAAATAAAAAAAGTCAGCTCATTCTTAATGAAAAAAATTAGCTTATTCCTTAAAATAAATTTTACTTATTTTTTTTTTTCAAACAACATCTTAAAAGTGTGAATACTCATTCAAAAACAAAAATGTGTTTCAAATAATCCTACAACATCACCTGTATAAATATTATATACTAATAAATTATATATAATTTCCAAATAGTACCATAATCAGTAAGTAAAAAGGGAGGGGAATCAAGGACTCGGGTTTTTGTAAATTTTTAAATATCACAACCTATTTTTAGTTCTCTATTGCCAAAATACTTGAAAAGGGGTGGAATCTTCTTGGGACTTTGAGGGTGTTTGACTTATTAATTTTTATCAATTTTTAACTTATTTTATTAAAAAAACTTTTAATTTTTATTAATTTTTACCAAAATTTTTTAATTTTCATTAATTTTATAAATTTTTATCAAACATTAAAAATTAAAATAACATACATTTTGATGTAAATTTATACTTTTTATGGTGCCAAACAGCCTTTTAGTTTGACCAAGAAATTGGTTTTTTTAATTTAATTTATGGATGAGATTTAAATAACATATATACTTTGGGTGTATTTATAGTTGTATAAAATGAGATAAAATTGTATAAATGTTAATGTCTCGTAATTTATACAATGAATAAAAAAATTAAATTATACAGTCTCGTAATTTATATTTATAAATATTTATAAAGTTTTATATTATAATATTTAGTTTCAATCGTAGTTTTGATAGAACCCATGAGTAAACAAAGATTTATTTTTAAGGCCGTGTTTGCGGTTTGCCAATTGCCGCTTTGCAACCAGAACCATCCACTGGTTCCCTTAAATTTAAAAAATTCAACTTTTTAAACATTTGAAATAATAATAAATATATAGACAGATAGATATATATAGATACTGGTATATGTGTGTGGCAGCCTTCTGAGTAAGACAGTACAGCGTTAGGGTGTCACCAGCGGTACGATAGCACAGCAACGCAGAGACTCGCCAGTAGAAAGAATCAGACAAAGCCAAGTCAGGAGAGAGAGAGAGAGAGAGAGAGAGAGAGAATGAAGGGAGGGAAGAAGAAAAATGGCGCAGGGAGCGCTGCTGCTCCGGATGCTGTCCGTCTGCCATTGCCGCCGTCGGTAGCAGACGGTGGCGAAGTCAGAGAAGCTGATTTGAGGGGGGCTTATGCGGTCGCCGAAGTCAGAGAAGCTGATTTTGACGCTGCAGCGGCGAGGACAGTGGCGGAGGATCAGAAGCAGCAAGAGGAGGAACGGCAAATGGAAGGAGGAGTGAGAGGAGGAGGAGGAGAAGAGGGAGACGCGGAGGAGGAGGAGGACGGAGAGGGAGAGAAGGGTTACAACAAATTCGAGCACCTGGAAATCGAAGAGGGAGAGGCTGAGCCCGAGCGTCCGAAGCTCGCTGAAGGCTTCTACGAGATTGAGGCCGTGCGCAAAAAAAGGATTCGCAAGGCTAGTCCCTTCTTCTTCTTTCCCATTCACACACACAAGCAATCTCTCTCTAGCGCACTCAGAAACGCTCTCTCTCTCTCTCTCTCTCTATGCGCGCACACATGCATGAAATTGCCTTTTTCCCCCTAATTTTATTGATGTTTGTTTGGAACGAATGTTTAATGGTGTCATTTTGTGCATTTGCTTTTTCTGATTTTGTGCGTTTTCTGTGGATTGCTGCGAAAAAAAGGGTGAAGCTCAGTATCTGATCAAATGGTGCGTGCCCTATCTTTATATATACAAACTCTTTTGTTTTTGTATGCATGAACACGTTTCTGACATATTTGCATTGCTATTCCATTAACCTTTTTGATCTATTTGTTGTTGTGCTGAATCTGATCATTAGCCCTTTTTACCTTTCGAAGGCGTGGCTGGCCGGAGTCCGATAACACCTGGGAGCCCCTTGAGAATCTTATGTCTTGTTCTGATGTTATAGAAGCATTTGAAGAGAGGTTTCCTCTATTTTCCCCCTTTAATCATTATTTGTCTGTAATAGTTATTGCTTGGGACTCGAAGTCTCTGGAACCATTTACTTGCTGTCCTTATTTGGTGGCAACTTCTTAGTTTCTTTCCCTTGCTTGAAGGTTGCGGTCGGGGAAACAGAGGTCTTCTCGTGGCTGCAAGCGCAAGAATGGGGTTACTCACACTCAATCCAAGAAGAAACAACAGACTTCTCCTGCAGCTACTTACGATGTACCAGCCGTCAAAGTTAGGATAATTGAAGAGCCATTGCTCATGGCTTCTCTTGATGACTTGAGTCTTGCCAATGGGGTAAAAATGGGTGTCAACGATGTTGAATCGTCAAGGCAAGTTAAAGAGAATGGGTTTGGACTGGCTGCCATCCGCGTTGGAGAAAAGGAGCACAATGAATTGAACTTAAGGCTTAGTGAACTTAGAGGAGCAAAGGTTACTCGTGAGGAAAATGCAACTAACAGTGCAATACAGTGCCAACAAGCTAATGCTTCAGAAGATGGTCCTGCTAATGAGCTGTCTAAGGTTGATAGTGTCGAACAAGGTAACCCTGGACCTCGCACTGGTTCCAGAAGGAGGAAGTCTGGTTCTGTCAAGAGGTTTAAACAGGATTCATCCCGGTGTGTACTGGATGATGCGCAAAATGTAATGCCAAGAGCAAGTAGTGGCCCTTGTGGTAGAGTTGGATGGAAAGGGGGTCAAAATCTTGATTTTGTAGTGAACAATTCGGACCACAAGAACAAGTTTGAGAACTCAAAAAATGTGCCTACTATTACAGAGATCCTTAGGCCTCTAAGCTATTCATCTTCTGACATAAAAAATATTCATGATGTGGTGGTCACCTTCACGGTTATGAGGTTTGTGATTGAACTCCAAATTTCTCTCACATCTTTTTTTCTTCTAATAATTAGGTCTATTTTTGTATTTATTCTACATAGTTATGATAAGTGGAAATTTAGAGAGTTCAGAGAGTTTCTTCGTGGACACTATAAGGTAAATTAGTATTTCCAGAGCCAGTATATATTCCGTCTTATATTGATTTGAATTTTCCAATTTTTATTTAACATCTAGATCTTCATCAATTCCATTCCTTCCCCTTTGTGAGAAGCTTATAGCCGGCCAGTTTATCCAACACAACCAGATGTCCGCAGTAATTGAAGGGGAGGGGATTACCAGCTGATTTCAGCTTTAATTGAGTAGAATTACAGTTTATATGAATATCTTTTGCAGTTGCATGTTATTAAGCTTCATTTTCTGTCTTAGTCAATATCTTTACGGAAAGTTAACACTTAGAGAAATACTTCTATTTTTCCTGAAATAATATAATTCAGTAAACACAACATTTTTCTATATACAGGAGCCCATATTTGTGTTGGTAAATAATGTCAGATGAGGGAAATAGAAATTTCGCATGAACTGCTCAATCCAAGGCACTTCTTGAGTTTTTTTATGAATAAAAGTTTCTAAAATGGATATGAATAAAAGTTTCTAAAGTAGATATAAATAAAAAGATAAATGCAGTTATAATATAAAAATGAATAAATAGTTATTTTTCATTTAGATATTTTTGATGTGTCTGTTCATTGTGTGTATTGAGAATTTTTGAAGTTGATGTGTTGGCATGTCCATGTGTTGTATTGGTGTCCTGCCGGGGACCATGAAGGGAATAGAATACTTCTGCAGAGTCTTTTGTGGGGCCTAAGGAGAATTGGTTTTAAGTGTCTAAAATAACCGCATTTGTATGGAAACTAATAGTGATGTATACGTTATTTCTTTGCCGGCATTGGATATATGTAATCAGCTTTATAGATTGGGATGTTTACTTTGTTACAGGTGCTTGGGTATGCGTCTTGAGTGTGGGTGTGTGTTTCTGTCAGATTTATGGAATTCTTGTGTTGCAAATATGGGACACATCAAAATATTCATTGGCTTGATATAGATTTTTTATTATTTTCTAAGGTAAAAAGGTGTTTACAAGATGTGGTAGTGGTACTATATTTCTTGCATAATATATATTGCCCTTACCCAATTATCGATTGTTGATATTGGTCCTTAATTACATAGGAAATTTCAAGGTAGATGGGTGAAACCCCCCATTTTCTTAACTCCCCACATTTTCCATTTCTCTAGAAAACAGCACCTAATTCTTGAGGTAATTATTATATTTGTCAGTGTATCTTGTCTTTTCTTGATTTTTCTTATTATTGTACAGTAAACATTTTGCACATGCTTATTTCTTTGGTTCCATACCCCCCACCCAAAAAGAGAGAGAGAGAGTCGGTCATGCTGGTTAGTTAATTAAACCGCAGAACATGGGTAGGTAAACTTTAATTAATGAAACATTGATTTTCCATATTGCATTTCATAAGTCGTATACTGGTCTTATTAATTGTTAATTGCCAAAATTGAAATCAAAAGAAGAACTAAATTATTTTACATTTTACATGTGATTGGAAATGTAGTTAAGTGATTTATAAATAACTAAATTGTTAGTTGTGTCCCATATATTTTTGGAGTTACTTTAATTTTTGACTACTTCTTTGTTCCACCTTCATCATTATCCATGGCATTAGTTTGCCCTTGTTTGAAACATGTAGAATTTCTCTCTTATGTTCTGATAAAGATGACTTTGGAGTTGACATATCCGTGTCGCATAATTGCCTCAGACGCTGACACTCATCGGGCACTCCCTCAACGCATCAGATCCTCATCTAAATGTTTTTATATTATTATTAGACATATTTTGAACAATTTAGAAACACGTGTCAATACATCACTTAGGTATGTATAAAATGCATTGTGATTTCTAAGGAAAAAAATGAAGTAAGATAAAAGCAATATGAATTTATATTCATTTGTTCATTATACTTTAAATTTTTAATTTTTTCAAATTTTATGATCTAGACTTTTAATCTATTTACAAATATAATTTTTTTAAATAATTATAAATGAAAAATAAATATATTTTTGATATGAAAGTGAATAAATATTTGTTTTTCACACACACACACGCACAAAAATTAGTGTAGGAAAAGGATCCATGGAGTAGACCCCAAGTTGTTTGGGACTAAGTATTGAGTTGAATGGAGTTGTATATATATGTATTATGTATACATATATTTATTCATTAATGTATTCTCATCATGATGTGTCTTGCATGTCTGTGTTTGCGTCATGCCTATATCTTGTGTCCATAATACGTGTTTCGTAGGTAGTCATGAAATGAAGTTGGATTTTGTTAGTATGCGTGCTTCTTTTCAGTGTTTTCAAATTGTCATAGTATATATCTTGGAGATGTAGCTTCAATTCGTAAAGGAATAGAATGCTTGGGCACCAAATTTTGTGTTAGCTTCTAACAGAAGTTCTACGTGAACAATGGTCCATGAAGAGGATTTTATATGATTGTTTCTTTTAATGTATTCTCTAGTTCTCAATATATCCAACATCAAGATTAAAACTCTCTTGATATTCTTTTGTGCAGGCAAACAAGTGTTTATGCTTGTTCAGTCCTTGGTTTATCTGCTGTTTCTCTTAGTAAACAAATTTTATCCATAATTTATGCAAACTTTCAATGCTGGACTTTTGCCAGAACAAAGTTTTGGTGGTTGACTTGCTATTTTGTTGTGATAATTCTCCTTGCACATTCTAAACATATTTTTATTTCCCAGTATGTGGCAACCTCATCTTTATTTACTAAAACAATCCCTGTACTTGTATTCTTATTATAATCGTTGACAGTATGACAGTTTCCTTTCTTTTGAAAATGGTTCATCAGGAGGTGGTAAGAGTTATTAATTTACATGCTTTAGAAGTAAGTTGGTTCATGAACATTTATCAATCACTAGGGATTGTTATTTTTAGTATTGGAATGTTAACTTCATGTTAGTAATATGAACTGGATTTTTTAATGGTAATATTGATCCATTTTGTCATATGGCATTCAATTAAGTCATTAGGTTTTCTCTTTAGTATATTTGCAATCATTTTTGCTTATGTATCATGGACAGTCATGTAGCCTTTAGTAGTGGTTAATGTACTTCAAAGCTTATTTTGGTTGAACAGCATTGCAATTGATGGTTGCCTTTTGGTAGGTCTGATGGGAGAGAAGTGATGGTGGATAATAAATTTCTCAAGGCTCACTACCCGCTTCTGGTAATTACTTTTCTTTTATCAGCTTTGTTATTCATTCAGTTCTTCATGCATACCTGGTAGCTTCAAGAAACTAAGTTTTGTGTGTGTGTGTGTGCGCACGCGCGTATTTTTTTTAAGAGGGGGGTGTTTGTGGTTTGCATTAATTGGGCAAGATTGGATTGCCTGATCAGAGGGGCACACATTTTGCATTTGGTTGCGCGAATTGTGGCCTGCGCCTTGATATGTTGTCTTTATGGTGCGGGGTGGGTGAGTGTTGATCTTGGAATTGGATGGGCTGTGTAAACATCAAACTAGCTGGACATTTTCTCTGGGATGTGTAATCTTGGGACTTTCAGTCCAGTGCATTGCCTAATTTCTCGATTCTCATCTGGCATTCAAAGGCTTTCTGGACAACACTTGAGTGACACTCTGGGTTTTGCTTCAGCCTTCTTATCAGTAGTCTTGCTAGTTATGGTTCTTGTTGCATGTATTCTTTGTCGTGCAAATGCTCTTTTTTTGTTTTTTTTGTAATTTTGGTTCGATATTCGGTGAGGTTCTTTGTTTTACCATTTTTTCCTCTCCGATGGCAGTTGATCAACTTCTATGAGCAACATCTCCGCTACAGTCCTGCACAATGAGCAGATGTTAATGGGCGGGAACTGTGAACGCTTGATCATTTCATATTCCCCTTCTGTCACATAAGTGTGTTAATTTTGTAGCTTGTTGCTATAGTGCAGGTTAATTAATGCAGTTGTTAAGTGTTAGTGCAATGTTGACTTGTACAGCAACAACCCCTTATATTTATGTCTCCCCTGCCCCTTTCCTTGAGCGAATATGACAACTGCCTTTTGTTGTTTTTTGTTTATGTGACCGGAGAATGATGACTGTAAATTTAGATAGCAGTAAACATTTGTTCCATAAAAAGCTTTGTGGGTGTGTCTGAAATTACTTGTGCAGGTTTGCCAGAGATGGAACGGACCATGGTTGAAATATCTTCATCGTTAATTATGTATATCAGGGAATTGGATCTGTTTTTATTCTGCAGACTATCCAATTAACAAATCTTTGATGCTTTTGCAATAAAAGTTGTCTTGAGCTCTTGAATTCTGATGGCAGAAGATTACAATGGAATATGATTGCACTGAATTGGGGCACTGGATTTCCCCTCACGGTTGTTTTCTAATTGACCATGCTTTTGTTGACATGTTTTTGCTAGGTTCTTTGTTCTTGAATCTAAATAGTTATGGCAGCAGTGAACTAATAGATTGTACATATATATGCAAGAGTAGGCGCGTTACTGTTATTGTGATTGTTGTTTCATTTTGGAGATATCATGAACAAACTCATGTCATCCTCGGCGGTATTGTTTTTGTTGTTTCATATTGGTGGTGTCACAAACAAATTGTTGTCATCTTCAAGTATTATTCTCTAGGTTCCTGTAGTTGACAAAAACGAGGTACCGAACAGTTCATCCTTTCCTTGTAAACAACTCAAGTAAGAATTTTTTTTTTTTTTTTCTTTTATAAATTCTTAGGTATTGTCTCCCTGTAATTATTTCAAAGAAGTTGGTTTAGGCTCCTGGAGTCCCAGCTATGGATCGACTACAATTACCTACACATTTATATATGTTAAATTAATGCTTAATATTGTTCAAAGTCATTGCCAACTTCTTATTCACAACTCTAGGGCCTTGTTTGATTGTGGTATTAGGATGTGGGATTGGATTTGTTTTCCGTGGGCCCCATCCAAGCCGGTGTTTGGTTTAACAAAAATGCTCCGGACATCAAGTCCACTTTGGACTACATATCCCCCAAAATGGGTTATTATTAATACCAAAGGAATGGTGGTATTATTTATCCCTTATTTCTGGATTTATTTCTTGTCAAAATCTAAAGGTATAAAATTATTTCCTATCACATCTCATGTCAAATCAATCATTTTATTCCATTTTATATTCCATCAATCAAACACTACATTTATAATCCCACATCAAAAACTAATTTCATGTTTTATCCAATCTCATATATTATTCATGGTATTATTTATGTCCCATCATTCCATCATCCAATCCCTCCAAACAAATATACCCTTGGAGAAGGTGATGGGTTAACCCAGATGGGAAGCCGAGATGGGAAGCCGAGGGCCATCGCCGTTGGTTCCCTTTCTGTTGGTGGGGTTCCTCAGCCTCGTCAGATTCGCTCCCATCCTGCTCTCTGTATCTGATATTATACTACCTTTGCTTCAAATATGGGAAGATCGTAACTTAATCATGTTGCTTCTTCCTATTGTATTGTTGCTGCTAATACACTTCCTCACAGTGTTCTTTCCAACACTAAGCTTGTTCCCTTCTGTGAATTATCAAAGTGAGAACTCTTGCTTTGAGGGTGAAGGGTTTGGATTGAGATCTCTACTTCTAGTTGTGGTCTTCTTAATTCTGTATACAGTGATGTGATATTTATGCAGATTATTTGTGCATAACCTTGGAAACCGCATGGACGAGTTTTTGTTTGTTATTGTGCTTTTAGAAGTGTGGGGAAGAGCAGTAAAACTTTCCATGGGTAAGCCTTGAAGCAATTAAGGGGCTGTTTGGGTGCATCCGAAAAAAACCAAATAAGTGCAACTTTGTACCACGGATTGACACGTGGCACTTCAGTTGTAAGTTGGGTTTTTGGTAAAAATTTATAAAAGTTGGAGAAAATTGATAAAAGTTAGGGAAAATTGAAAACATCGGTAAAAATTAGAAAATGTTGGTAAAAATTGATTTTGTCTTTGGTGGAAAAAATTAAAGAAAATTTGATAGAAGTTGATTTTTTTTATTCTTATTTATTTTTTAACCTGGTGTTCCAAACACCTTCTAAGTATCAGATATACTCAAATTACAAACATATTAGCAAATGGGTTAAAATCAAGTCACCGAATGGGATAGTTCCACACAGAAACTGCCTAGTTCGAACTTTCTGATATTGATACATGAAGCACGTGAGATCTCGTTTTGCTAATGCAAAGCAGCATAGCATTTATGTAGAATGACAACATTGGAGAACAAACTTATTACAACCGCAACATTACTAATATATATATATATATAATAATAATAATAATCATCAGAATGCAACACAAGCATCCCAACTTCTTTACCGGGAACTGTCTCCTAATGGCTTCTTCAGGATTTTGTTGAATACATTAACTAAACTAGTATTGCCAACCAAACATACAATCCTTTATTTTCCCTTCATGGTCGAATCCTTTCACGACCAGCAATATGGCGATATCTGTTCTCACTCAAACCATCATCAAGCTTCAGTATCCTGTAAATCACAAGTAACATTTTGATATTTGATTAACATCTGAGAGTTGAATATTTTAGTTGAAAAAAACCGACTCATATGTGGAATCAGTAACTAATAATACCATGTAGATTATCTAATATTATTGCCGAATCTGCTAATACCACTGTAGTATTTGGCTATATATATATACATAGCAAAAGATTGAGTAATAGAAAGTATTGATGATGAGCACTCACTGTGTTCTACTGAAAAAGTCGTCCTTAATGCCTTGTTTTCCCTTTCGAAGTTTGTCCTGCAAATCATGTGAAGCTTAATCTTTCAATATGAGTGCATCCCCCCCCCCCCAAAAAAAAAACAAAAAAAAAAAAAAAAAAAAAAAAAAAAAAAAAAAAAAACAATTATAGGACTAAACATGGAGGAACCTAAATGTAAGTGGGGTAAATTGGTGATCACAACTAACCTTTGCAGCAAATAATACGTTGATACCAAGGTGCTGAAGATGATGCTACCGTTGGGGAATGATGCTCCACCATCACTTGTGAATTTTGGGTTGAAGAAGCTTCAGCGGGATCGAACTCATGTTCTAGGTCAGGAATGTCCATAATCTTTGGCCAATATGGACCGGTGTCCTTTCGACATTGCTTTGACAGGAATGGGCAACTTTCAATGCGCAAATGTTGAAGGGAGGCTGGAAGACCCTCCTCTGGGAATGACTCGAGTGAAGGGCAGTCCTCGAGGTAAAGGTCCTTAAGGGAGGTGAGGTTCTTCAACACTGGGGCCAAGGACTTGAGACCGGGGCAAGAACCAATACTAAGACACTCAATTGAAGCAGGTAGGGGTTGTTCTTCTGGCAGCGCCAGAAGCTTGGGACAGCCCCTAATGGACAGAAGTTTGAGATCTCGCAGGCCTTGGAATGCTGCTTCCTCTTCTTCTTCAGCCAAAGACATGAGATCCGTGCAGTGAAGAATGTATAATGTCTTGAGACCCGGAAGATGTGGCAATTTCGGAAGATGAGTTAGGCCTGAGATGTTGGAAATGACCAAGGAGTAGAGAGAACTGGTGCCTGGAATTGCCTTTACTAGTGTTCCACCATGATAAGCATCTAGTGCTAGATGCTGAAGACGCAGAGAATGCTCTGGGGATGGGAGGGTGCTCAGTAGTTGACACCCGCTTATCTCTAATTTCTGGGGATACAAGTGTTCTGGCAGTGTCTGAAACTTTGGGCAGTTGAAGATTCTCAATTCCAGGAGATGGAGGAAGGAAGATAAGAGTTCTGTAAATTGGTCTTGCCGACCAAAACGAATTCTGTTCTCGTTCCAATCCTCCAAAACAGGATTGTCCACCAGTGTCAAGAAATGAATAAACGGTGTCAGCGGAAGGGACTTAAGTAAGTCACACCTTTTGATCTTCATCACACGCATAAGGGGGAAGAATGGGGGCACCTTTCTTAGCTTGGGGCAGTTGCTAATCTCCACTCTCATCAGTGAACCGTGGAAGTCATCCGTCCATTCCTCCAACTCTAGCATTCCTTTAATGTGGAGCTCTCGAAGTTCTGCCAGCTGTCCAAGAGCAATGTGTTTGCATTTTGAACAATGCTTCAAGGAAAGACTAGTGAGGTTTTGAAGCAACTCTCCATCTCTTACCCAAGATGGAAATGCGATACCCCTGTAGCATAAAATTTGAAGCTGTTTGAGGTTTGAATGAGGTTGAAGCTCATCAAGGACCCTTTCTTCAGCCGCTTCATCTTGTCGACCTCCATCGCTGCTGCTCCATTCCAACACCAGTTCCTCAAGCCCTTCTTTGTCTTTCAACTTTGCCCCTGCTGCATTCACCGCATTCTCGAGCTTTGAAATGTGTAGTCTCCCCTTTAGACACTTCATATTCTCTAGTTCATCAATTCCATAACCGCTCTCACGGCTGATCTGAAAGGCGTGTAAATTCTGGAGACGAGTTAAGCTCCCCATTCTTGGAGGCAATTCAGATGCCTTGAACCAGAACATGTCATCTAGCTCGAGATGCTCCAATTTTTCTAAGTTACCAAGGTCTCTCGGCAGTTGGAAAAGCCATAGGCAGCCTAAGAGCTTGAGTGTCTGCAAGTTGCAGAGGCTGCATATGGAGTTGGGAAGTGCTCTGATTTCGGTCCTCGAAAGATCCAAGTAGAGCAGCAACTTCAGCTCTCCAACTGAGTTTGGCAATACTGTCAATGTGGTTGAACTCAAATCCAGCACTCTCATGTATTTCGAACTGTGGAACAACTTGTCGAGGGACTGCCCAAAGGACTTGAGATATTCACTAGGCAGCAGAAGGGTGCGCAGCCTCTTGGCTCTGTCAATGACTTCCAAAGCAGGCTTCTCAACATCTTTACAAAGCAATGAGACATGGCGCGATCTTTCAGAGAGGCAGTGCAACTCGTCTTCCTTTTTGACTTGGAAGCAAAAGGGAAGGGAAACTGATCGTGCCAACTCATGCATGAGATCATGCATGCTATACCTCTGCTTGTTGTCGATTTTCAGCACCTGAAAGAAGGACCTTGTGACCAGCTGATCAAAATACTCTCCGCCAATCTCGTAAGTTGAATCTTCTTCTTCAGAGGGGATAAAGGACTCTGCCTTCCACAGCTTGACCAGCTCGCCCTTATCAAACACATAAGCCTTAGGAAATACATAACAGAATGCAAAACACTGCTTTAAATGGGAAGGTAGATTATCATAACTAAATCGGAGGACAGGCAAAACAGTTTGCTCTTTTTCTTCCCAGATCTCATGCTTCGCAATATTCCTCCATTTTTTCACATCAGTGTTACCGCGCAAGAGACCTGCCATTGCCTTCACTGCCAAAGGCAATCCCTTGCACTTGCCCACAATTTCCCTGCCAATAGTCTCCAAGCCCGCTATGTCTTCTTGTTGTTTGAATGCAATCCTTGCAAACAACGACCAACACTGATCTTCGGGCAAATATTCTAAGTGGTAAGGAGGCACTGTGCCCATGACATCAGAAACTCTGGTGTCTCGGCCAGTGATCAACACTCTGCTTCCCTTCCCCCCTCGTTTTAAGAGCTTCTGAAGCTCTTCCCATTCAGCAATGTTCTGTGTCCACACATCATCTAGGACAAGTAAAAATGGTTTTCCAGTCAAGAAGTCAAGAAGGCGGAATTGCAACTGGGCTTCAGACAAGGAGTTGATGTCATATTTCATCTCGGTGTGATATTCCACCATCTCTTTTAGGATTCGTTTGTAGTTGAAATTGACCGTGACACACACCCACATCCTGAACTCGAAATGGCTCTTGATCCTATCGTCGTTGTAGAGCTGTTGGGCAAGAGTCGTCTTGCCCAACCCCCCCATTCCAACGATGGGAACAACACAAATGTCTCCTTCCCTATCAAATTCCTCAGATAACAAGAAATGGGCTAACTTATTTTTGTCATCCTCCCTACCAACAACCTCACCAACAAGACAACCAGTGTGCGGACTCCCAGTTGTTTCAACACACTTAGCACCATTCACTTTTAGACCTAATCGTTGCCTGTCTTTTAAGATCCCATCGATTCTGGCTAAAATGCTCTCGAACTCTTCTGCACCCTCTAATTTGTAGGAAATTAGGTGATGAATGGATCGTACCTGCTGCCTTTTCTCCCAAGTGCAGGCTTTCACTTCAAAGGTTTCCAGCGCGTCTTGTGCATCGTAAGCTGCTTCTTGGAGGTTTCCGAGCCAATGTCTCACCGGCAAGTTATCACGTTGCCTTGTTTCTGCGTCTTCAAGGACGAGCTGGATTAAGGTTAGCTTGTCGGCGAGTTTTTTAAGCTCTTTCTCCACGTCTCGCAGCAACTGA
Organism: Sideroxylon spinosum; assembly: GCA_003260245.2. Lineage (NCBI taxonomy): Eukaryota > Viridiplantae > Streptophyta > Magnoliopsida > Ericales > Sapotaceae > Sideroxylon > Sideroxylon spinosum. Next base: position 850 of record QLOD02141121.1, on the reverse strand, counting down.
TACTTTCTTGCGATTATGGAAGTAGCATAGTTAGTGACAACACTGACAACGGGACTTGCAAGTGCGAAAACTGGGTGACTCATGGCTTAAATATCTTCTTTGATAAATAGAATAATTCTTCAGAAGAAGTCAAGGAACTACAAATATCTGAGAAAACAATCAAATGTAAATGGAACGAACCCTCTTTTTTTTTTTTTTTTTTTAAATACAGAAAGATGATAAAAAGTACTGGGAATTAATATACTGAAAAAACCTATTTGAAGTAAAGAAAATAATACATCTCCCCACAAATTACTGTAAACAAGAATTACAAGACCGTAAAATTTAACTTATCATGCATATCACGAGACACTAAACGACTCAAAAAGGGACAGCCAGCTAGCCTTTGCAAACTGTGATGTTTATATTATCAGAGGCTACTTGCTCTATGCCCTTTTAATTTAGCTCATTTGTGCATATAAATATATATATATATAGGGAGAGAGAGAGAGAGAGACACACACACACATAAACACAGAAGAACACAAGTAGGGCAACTTCCTGGCATTTACCCAGAGCTTTCTCTGAAATTCTGAACTCCGAAATTTCACTTCCTTTCTCGGAAGGAAAGGGTAAAAGCCTAAACAAAATCATCGTAAGCAAGAAAGGTTCAACAGGCAACGGATTCAACGTGTCTAGAAGGCGTGTGATATCCGCGGACTGACGAACTTAATTTTAGGTTGGCCTAGACATCGCCTCCCGGACTCATTTGGATTTAATTTTATTTATTTATTTTGACCAGTTAATTTGAACTTAATTTGAACACAAGTAAGATTTGATATTATTTTATTAGAATTCTCATTAATTTTTA
>QLOD02141110.1:0-18239 GCA_003260245.2 Sideroxylon spinosum | reverse complement strand
TTATTTGTGATAGCTAAGCACATAAAACTGATGACCGTCCAACTATCTCAGTTTGTCATGAAGTGGTTCAAAGCCAAAAAACTAGTGAAATGCCCATTAATGCCATAAATCAATTCCGTCTACCATATCGGGGATAAAATCAAGGGGGAAATCCATTTTCTGAAACCTATAATCTGGGCTGGAGGAGTCATCCTAACTTTGGATAGAGAAATAATCGAGCATCCATGCCTCAGTAGTTTCATTCTGCTCCACCTCCACCTATTCCACAAATTCCTACCCATAACCTAGGACCATCTTAGAACATGGGACCATATCCAAATACACAATTTCCTTCCAATAAGTGATCCACTGAAGAGACTCTTCAGTAATTCATGGCTATACAATCCAATTTGTGGGCCTAAAATAATCAAGCGATGGATGATATAAAAGGACAACTGACTCTTATAATCCAAACACTGAGTAGTAAGTAAAAAGGTCAGTTGCTTGCTCAACCACATCCAAATCATTCTGCTTAAGTAAATCAAGCTGAAGGATTTTCCAATACTCAAAATAGTCTTGAGCAAATTCAAGCTATCACGACACTTAGGAATGGTAAGGTAATAGATAAAACCATTCATCCTAGGGTGGATGAGCCCGGGAAAGAGTTGGAACTTAAGCAGAAAGTGAAAAATCAAATACAGACGAAATATGAGATGACATTAAATAAGAATGAGAGAGCAGAGGAAAAAGACATCGAAAAAGGGAAGGAAAAATAAGGTAAAGAAGAAGTAGAGATCACTTCAAGGGAATATGTTCCCAAACCACCATTCTCTCAAAGATTCCTAAAATCTAAGAGAGACGCTCAAGCTGTAGAAATATTTGAGGTGTTTAAACAAGTCAAAATCAATATACCTCTAATTGATACAATAAAACCAAATTCCTACATATGCCAAATTCTTAAAGGAATTATTCACAGTAAAAAAAAAAAAAAAAGGCTAAATGTAAAATTGAAAGCCTTTCTAACTGAACAAGTTAGTGATATACTTCATGGTCGTATACCCCCTATGTATAAGGATCCTGGATGTCCTACTATTTCATGCCAAATAGGGGATTATTATATCAGGCGAGCACTACTTGATTTAGGGGCAAGTGTAAATTTACTCCCATATTCAATTTTTGAACAACTGTGTTTGGGAGAAATAAAGCTCACTCATGTGACACTTCAACTTGCTGATAGATCTGTTAGAGTCCCGCGAGAAATAATTGAGAATGCGTTCGTTCAAGTAGAGAATTTTTGCTTCCTAGTAGATTTCATCATACTTGATACACAACCCCTGACTAATATTTTTGCTCCAAATACGACACCTGTTATATTAGGTAGACCATTCTTTGCTATCTTGAATGCACTTATCAATTATAGGAATGGGTCAATGAAAATGTCCATTAGTAATATTGAATTTGAGGATAACATTTTCCATGTGAGTAAACAGCCAAATGAAAAACCTGATTTGCAAGATGTAGATTTTATAGATGTAAAGACCCGTATTTTTTTTATACTTAATTTATTATTAGTTTAAAATTTCGATTTCTATTCTTGTTTTTATTTTAATTTGAATTTATGTTTTGGGTGCATGCATGTGTATCTTATACACGTGTTGGGGTTCTATTGGTTGAGAGGAAGTTAAATTCCTAGTGGCTAATCTGGGTGGCTAAGATTAATGACAACGGGGGAGGCTTATGGGGCGAGTTTTATATTAAAATCCCTACATTTTTAGCCTTCAGACTCCTTTTACAAATTTCTGACCTAAAGAGAGAAATAGAAAGCAGAGCCGTCGTGAAGCTCTTTGTGAGGCCGTGTGAGAAAGAAGAAGGAGAGGAAATTCTACCGTGAATTTTGAAGGGCATTCGTGTGTAGTTCGGTATGATCTCGTTGGTGATTTTTTTTATAAAAAGACCAACTCGAGTTGGTAGAAAACACTTTACGCACCGTTCATCTACGTGCGTAACGAGGTAGGTGGGATAGCGTATAAGTTATTTTCTTTGTTTCTTGTAAGGATTTTGTCGGTATGAATGTGTATTTAAATTTGAGAAAACGAGGCATATTTTGATTAGTTTATTTTCTTTGATGAAATTTTTAGGTTTATTTAAAAATTGGGAGAAATGATTATGTGGCTTGAATATATATATTTTGAAATAAGATCGTAAGACATGCCAGATTTATTTATGTGTAGGTGTAGTTGTGAATGGATGAAATCAAGGAAATCCATGTTTTACAAATTTTTAAGAAAAAATGGTGTTCTTCGATTTTAAACAAAGTTTTAATATATATATTTGATATTCAGAAATTTCATTTATTTCTTAAAGAAAAAAAAAATTGGGGAAGCTTCGTGCTCTCATCCCCCAAGCTGCGAGGTATTCTGTCCGAGGGCCGAAGCTTCGCGCTGCCTTCGCCCAAGCTACGAGGTCTACTATTTTTCTTAAAACTTGAGATTTTGAAGTACTTTTTGTCTCAGAATAATATAGATTAAACTATATAATTTTGGTGACACATGAGGATTGTTTTAGATTCTTATTTTCGATAAATCTTATGTCTCTTAAAGACATGATGATGTGAGATTATGTTGGTTTGCTTATTTTTTTAAACGTAAGCATGTATGGGCAACGTGAAACTTAGGCCCTGAATACTTTATGATTAATAAAACTTATAAGTAAAATGGATGAACATATGGAGCCTGATTAGGATGGAACTTGTGTATGATATGCTGTAAAGGATTATGAATTTGATATTGATTTTGATAATTGGGGTCATTAAGGGTACTAGAAATAGTGGGTTCTAGAGCCCAAGGGTTGAAAACCCCGAGAACTGCGCAGGATGGTTAGGCATAACCAGTAGGCTAGAAACCTACAAATGTTATATACGACTGTACCAGCGTATATTTAGCCTTTAAGGCAAGATTGATAGACTGGACTATGGAACCAGGGCTATTGATAGACTAGTAAAGAGGGACCAAGGCTATCCGGTGATAGACTGGGACTGAAGGCTGGGGCTATCTATACACTTGGTACTTCGGGACCATTAGTACCCCACGACCAATGTCTGAGGACTTGATTTTGATAGACTGGGTTTATGCAACCAGGGCTATCAATAAACTGGGACTTTGAGACCAGGGCTATCTTATTTGGGTTTAGTTCTGTGGCCACAGACTAACCTTGCAGAGTGCCTGACCGATATTATGGTGTTGGAATATATTATGATGATAGATGACTATTAACATGAAACTAAGGTTTCATGGTTAAGTTGTTGACGCGATAAAATGATTAATGGAGGTGATAAGGTGATTTTAAATATGATGAGATGTTTACATGCTTTTGATAATGTCTTGTTGGACTTGCATAAATTAAGAAAATATGCTTATATGCTTTATACTGAGCACACGTGGTTTAGTGCTCACCCCCTTACAGTTGATCTTGCAGGAGCAGATGCTCGTGATGGAACCATGAGATAGAGCAGCAGACTTTTGCTTTATTTCTATTTATGTTTAACGTATTTTGGATTTAGATTTGGGCCTAGTTTTGTGGCATTATGTAATGTAGTCTTTTTATGGTAGATAATAGATTTTGGAGTATTTCATTGATGAAATATCAATATTAAATTGCTTCCGCTTTGATTGATTTAGATGACTAGTTGTTTTGTGGTGTTTTGGTGGGTTAAGTCCCCACGTTCCCGGGTTATGGATTCCGGGGCATGACAGCTTGGTATGAGAGCCTAGGTTTAAGAATACCTAGGGACAGTGCGCATTGTTTCTAGTTTTGGGATTATGTGTTGTGAAATGTGTTATGTGTGATTTAATTTTTTGAGGCTTAATGGCGTCGAGAGTAGCACTAGTTGCTAGGGACAGAGGTCGTGGGGCCCAGGGAGGTCATGGTCGTGGCCGTGGTGATCAAGCTGGTATGGACCGTGGGGTCCCAGCAGGGAATGTTCATGCTAACCACGAGCAAGAGTCTAATGTCGGTGCGGCGTTAAGGGCTCCGCCAGGAGTGGCTTCAGCGCCGCAGCAGGAGGAGGTACAATCTGGACAGCCTTCAGTCCAGACACCTGCAGCATTCGATTCTGTCACATTCATACACCAGATGGCAGCAGCCATGGTAGTGCTTGTAGGAGGTGGAGCACGAATGGAACCTCTACCAGTTTCTAGTCAATCGATGGGTTCCTTAGAGCGCTTTAAGAGGATGAAGCCTCCTAGTTATGACAGAGTGCCAGACGCCGATATTGCAGAGGGTTTTTTAGCCAATGCGAGAAAATTCTCAAGGCTCTTCAGATCACAAATATTCAGATGAGGATTTCCCTCATCACCTTTCGGTTCACTGGTGATGCTGATATATGGTGGAGTTCTGCAGAGGATTCACAGGTAGTGGTAGATTTGAGTTGGGAGAGATTCCAAGAGTTATTCCGTTAGCATTTTGTCCCTATGGCACTCAGAGATGCAATGAACTCAGAGGACCATGACAGTGCTGTAGTATGAGCGTCGATTTTTGTCTCTTTCCTCTTACGCTCTAGAATTAGTATCTACAGAGAGGTACAGGTGCAGACGGTTAAAGAGGGGTCTACGAGTAGCCATCAGGAGCAGAGTTGTTCCACTCGGTTTAGACGACTACAAGATCTTGACTGGTAGGGCAATGACCATTGAAAAAGACTTGAATGATGTGAAGGTGATGAATGAGAACAGGCTCAGTAAGAATGTTGCTCCTCAGTCAGACGGTAGGCCTAAGAAAAGGAATAGAGAGGGACCAAGTAAATCCCAGCCATAACGTTTCCAGCAAGGAGGAGTGGCTCCTATTCAGTCAGTAGGCAGGACACAGTCCTAGGGTCCAATAGTGTGTCATATATGTCACCAGCCATGGCACAAGAAGTATTTTTGCCCATCAAAGAATGCACCTGCTAGGCCTGAGCATCGATTTGAATCGAGGGTTGAACAGAGGTCAGGACCACCGATGTGTTACTCTTGTGGCCAACAAAGCCATATCTCCAGGAACTGTCCTCAGGGTAACAGTGTTGCTAAATATCAGTAGCCAGCACAGTCGGTTCAGAGTAATAGGCCGGTAACCTCTCAGTCTTTTCACAATCAGTATCAGCAGGGCCCGCAGGGTGGTGCCCCGAGTGTCCCAAGGATAGCTCAGGGGGTGGTTCGCGTAGAGGCAGGGAGGCGGAAGGCCACCAGTAGCTCCCACTCAGGGAAGGGTATTTGTTGTAGCTCAGACAGAAGGACCTGTTGAGCTAATTGTGACTCGAGGTACATTTACAGTTTTTGCTATACATGTTACAACCTTGATAGATACTGGGGCTTCTCATTCATTTATTTCTGAGAGTTGTGTTTCTGCTCTTAGTTTGCCTGTTGAGTTTTTACCTTCACCCATACGTGTTAAGACCCCAGTTGGGGGATTTTCTCAGTTGAGTAAGATTTGTAAGGGCTTTGTTGTTGTCTATTCGAATGGATAATACAGTAGGGGATTATCAGTCTTCTCACGACCTTATAATATTGAAGATGAATATTTTTGATATGATACTCGGTATGGATTGGTTGGTAGCCTACCGAGCATTTATTGATTTTTTTAGGGGCCATGTGACCTTGCATACTCCTGAAGGAGATGTGGTCAAGTTCACGGGGGATCGCTATAATCCTCAGACTTTTCCTTCTCTTGATGGGCAAGGACGAGTGGAACTTTGTAGCCTGTTTGCTAGTATGACCATGAAGGATGAGGGGCAGAGTATGACTGAGTTACCACGGGTTGTCTGTGAATTTTCAGAAGTATTTCTGGAAGACTTGTTTGGGTTACCGGCAGAAAGAGAAGTAGAGTTTGCAATAGACTTAGCTCCGCAGACTGATTCGATATCTATTGCACCTTATCAGTTGGCACCAGCAGAGCTAGCCGAATTAAAAGCTCAGATTGAGGATCTGACTTCTAAGGGGTTTATCCGACCTAGTACATCTCCATGTGGTGCACCAGCGCTGTTTGCAGCAAAGAAAGATGGTACACTTAGAATGTGTATTGATTATAAGAGACTGAACCGAGTCATCGTCAAGAATCGGTATCCTTTACCGAGGATTGATGACTTATTTGATCAGTTGAAGGGATCGGTTTTCTTTTCGAAGATTGACCTGAGAACCGGTTATCACCAGTTAAGGGTGCGACCTGAGAATGTCCCCAAGAGAGCATTTAGGACTCGGTACGGCCATTACGAGTTCCTAGTTATGCCATTTGGGTTAACAAATACACCAGCAATGTTCATGGATCTAATGAACCGAATATTCAGTAAGTATCTGGATCAGTTTGTGGTCGTCTTTATCAATGATGTGTTGGTTTACTCGTGTTCAGAGAAGAATATGAGAGGCAATTACGGATTGTGCTTCAGACTTTAAAGGACCACCAACTATATGCCAAGCTTAGTAAGTGTGAATTTTGACCCCGGGAGGTAAAATTTCTTGGGCATGTGGTATCTGGTGAGGGTGTTACAGTGGACCCTTCGAAAATTGAGGTAGTTATAGATTGGCCGAGGCCAACAACCGTGTTTGAAATTCATAGCTTCCTAGGGCTGGTAGGATACTACTGGAGGTTTGTGTTAGACTTTTCACGACTAGCTGGGCCGATGACAAGATTAACTTAGAAAGGAGTCAAGTTGGTATGGGATGAAGCTTGCGAGCATTCATTCCAAGAATTGAAGAAAAGATTGACTTCTGCTCTGGTCCTCGTGATCCCAGAAAGTGGCTTAGGGTATGTAGTTTATTGTGACGCATCCAAGCAATGTTTGGGTTGTGTTTTGATGCAAGAAGGGAAGATAGTAGCTTATGGGTCTCGACAGCTAAAGACTCATGAGAAAAATTACCCTGTGCACGATCTTGAGTTAGTAGCAGCTATCTTTGCACTTAAGAGCTGGAGGCACTATCTCTATGGAGAGAAATTTGAAGTTTTCTCCGACCACAAGAGCTTGAAGTACATTTTCACTTAGAAGGATCTAAATCTGAGGCAGGGGAGATGGATCGAGTACATGGAAAACTTTGACTTCGAATTGTATTAGCATCCAGGTAAGGCCAATGTGGTTGCTGATGCCTTGAACCGGAAGAGCCATGTCACTTTGGCTAATGTAGCAGTGCAGGATTGGAGGATGATGGATATTTTATGTAAGTTTGGACTTGACTATCAGGAGGTTGAGAACCGAGCAGTGTTATGTACTTTGTTAAGTAGAGTTGTGGAGGCCCAGAGTACCGATACAGAGGTAGATGAGTACCGAATACGAATGAATAGTGATGAGGGCATACTTGGTTAGACAATAGGCTCATATGAGGAATTGAGATTCCAAGGGAGGTTATTTGTTCCGGTTTCAGTTCGGGAAACAGTCTTGAGGGAGTTTCACCACTCCAAATTTGTAGTATATTCCGGAGGGACAAAGATGTACAAAGATCTTCGTCGTCAATTCTTTTGGAATGGAATGAAGAAGGATGTAACTGAGTTTGTGAGTAAGTGTTTGACTTGCTAGCAAGTGAAAGCAGAACATCAGAACCCAGCAAGATTGCTCCATCCATTACCTGTTTCGAAATGGAAGTAGGAGAACATCACCATGGATTTTGTTACAAATTTGCCTAAATCTCCCAAGAAGCATGACACCATATGAGTAGTGGTTGATAGATTGACAAAGTCAGCACACTTCTTGCCAATTTGTTTAACTGATTCTATGAATAGTTTGGCAAGATTGTATATCCAAGAGATTGTGAGGTTACATGGAGCTCCAGTTTCGATTGTGTCAGATAGAGATCCCCTTTTGCATCTCGTTTCTGGCATAATCTTTAGTAAGCCATGGATACATAGTTGATGTTTAGTACCGCCTATCATCCTCAGACAGATGGCAGTCTGAATGTACCATTCAAATCTTGGAAGATATGCTTCGGGCATGCGTACTGGATTTTCAAGGTAGTTGGGAGACACACCTTCTATTGGTGGACTTTGCATACAATAACAGCTATCAGTCTAGTATAGAGATGGCGCCTTATGAGGCATTGTATGGTAAGCAGAGGTTGGAAAGACAACTTTGTTAGGACCTGAGATGGTCCGGGAGACGACAAAGAAAATTAAAATCAACAGACAGAAGCTTGAAATGGCATGTAGTCGTCAGAAGAGCTTTGGTGACCGGAGGTGTAGGCCATTGGAGTTTAATGTAGGAGACCATGTGTTTCTAGAAGTCTCGCCACGTAAGGAACAGTTTCGGTTTGGCCGTAAAGTCAAGTTGTTACCGAGGTTCATTGGGCCGTTCGAGGTATTAGCATGAGTCGGTGAGGTGGCATATCGTTTGGCTTTGCCACCAAGGTTGTCTGGAGTGCATTTAGTATTCTATGTGTCCATGCTAAGAAAGTATAATCCTGATCCGTCTCATATTTTAGATTAGGAGGAGCTGGAGGTTGATTCTGACGTTTCCTACGACGTAAAACCTGTGAGGATTATAAAAAAAAAGTGAATAGGTTCTCCGAGGGAAGACTATATCTTTGGTTCGCGTGCTGTGGAAACAGAAGAATCAACTTGCGAGTGTGAGCAAGATATGAGGCACCGATACCCCAAGCTGTTTACTTGAATGTGCTTTGTTGTGTTTTTCTTTTTGTTCTAATTTTTGAGGACGAAAATTTTGTAAGGAGGGGAGGATGTAAAGACCTATATTTTTTTATACTTAATTTATTATTATTTTAAAATTCAGATTTTTATTCTTGTTTTTATTTTAATTTAAATTTCTGTTTTGGACGCATGCATGTGTATCTTATACACGTGTTGGGGTTCTATTGGTTGAGAAGAAGGTGAATTCCTAGTGGCTAATCTGGGTGGCTCGGATTAATGATAGCGGGGGAGGCTTAGAGGGGAAGTTTTATATTAAAATCCCTACCCTTTTAGCCTTCAGACTCCTTTTACAAATTTCTGACCTAAAGAGAGAAATAGAAAGCAGAATTGTCGTGAAGCTCTTTGTGAGGCCGTGTGAGAAAGAAGAAGGAGAGGAAATTCTATCGTGAATTTTGAAGGGCTTTCGTGTGTAGTTCGGTACGATCTCGTCGATGATTTTTTTTATAAAAAGACCAACTCGAGTTGGTAGGAAACATTTTACGCACCGTTCATCTACGTGCGTAACGAGGAAAGTGGAATACCATATAAGTTATTTTCTTTGTTTCTTGTAAGGATTTTGTCCGCATGAATGTGTATTTAAATTTGAGAAGACGAGGCATATTTTGATTAGTTTATTTTCTTTGATGAAATTTCTAGGTTTTCGTAAAAATTGGAAGAAATGATTATGTGGCTTGAATATATATATATATTTTGAAATAAGATCGTAAGACATGCCAGATTTCTATATGTGTAGGTGTAGTTGTGAATGGATGAAATCAAGGAAATCCATGTTTTACATTTTTTTATGAAAAAATGGTGTTCTTCGATTTTAAACAAAGTTTTGATATATATATTTCATATTCAGAAATTTCGTTTATTTCTTAAAAAAAAAAAAAAATTGGGGAAGCTTCGTGCTCCCATCCCCCAAGCTGTGAGGTATTCTGTCCGAGGGCCGAAGCTTCGCGCTGCCCGTGCCTAAGCTACGAGGTCTACTGTTTTTCTTAAAACTTGAGATTTTGAAGTACTTTTTGTCTTAGAATAATATAGATTAAACTATATAATTTTGGTGACATATGAGGATTGTCTTAGATTCTTATTTTCGATAAATCTTTTGTCTCTTAAACACATGATGATGTGAGATTATGTTGGTTTGCTTATTTGTTTAAACGTAAGCATGTATGGGCAACATGAAACTTAGGCCCTGAATACGTTATGATCCTGATTAGGATGGAACTTGTGTATGATATGCCGTAAAGGATTATGAATTTGATATTGATTTTGATAATTGGGGTCGTTAAGGGTACTAGAAATACTGGGTTCTAGAGCCTAAGGGTTGAAAACCCTGAGAACTGCACAGGATGGTTAGGCATAACCAGTAGGCTAGAATCCTACAAATGTTATATACGACTGTACCAGCGTATATTTAGCCCTTAAGGCAAGATTGATGGACTAGACTATGGAACCAGGGCTATCGATAGACTAGTATAGAGGGACCAAGGCTATCTGGTGATAGACTGGGACTGAAGGCTAGGGCTATCTGTACACTTGGTACTTCGGGACCATTTGTACCCCACAACAAATGTCTGGGACTTGATTTTGATAGACTGGGTTTATGCAACCAGAGCTATCGATAGACTAGGACTTTGAGACCAAGGCTATCTTATTTGGGTTTAGTTCTACGGCCACAGGCTAACCTTGCAAAGTACCTGACCCATATTATGGTGTTGGAATATATTGTGATGATAGATGACTATTAACTTGAAACTAAGGTTTCATGGTGTTTCGCAGTTAAGTTGTTGACGCGATAAAATGATTAATGGAGGTGATAAGATGATTTTAAATATGATGAGATGTTTACATGCTTTTGCTAATGTCTTGTTGGACTCGCATGAATTAAGAAAATATGCTTAAATGCTTTATACTGAGCACACGTAGTTTAGTGCTTACCCCCCTACAGTTGATCTTGCAGGAGCAAATGCTCGTGATGGAACCATGAGATAGAGTAGCAGACTTTTGCTTTATTTCTATTTATGTTTAACGTATTTTGGATTTAGATTTGGGCTCAGTTTGTAGCATTATGTAATGTAGCTTTCTTATGGCAGATAATAGATTTTGGAGTATTTCATTGATGAAATACCAATATTAAATTGCTTCCTCTCTGATTGATTTAGATGACTGGTTGTTTTGTGGTGTTTTGGTGGGTTGAGTCCCCACGTTCTCGGGTTGTGGATTTCGGGGTGTGACAAATGAAACCATAGACAAGACAATGTGGAATGGGAATTCCTAGAGGATCCATTAGAGAAGCCCTTTCATTTAGTGAGAAGAATATAACTTTTCCAACCCAACTAGTAGAGGTGAAAGCAATTTATGATTGGTTGGAAGTGTGTCCTATAATGTCTGCGGGAAAATGGACACCAACTTTTGAACCATTAAGACCAATGTTAGATAAAGCTGAATCCTCTGAGCTGAAAGCTCCACAACCTGATCGAAAACCCCTTCCCAGTAGCTTAAAGTATGCATTTTTAGGTGAAAATGAAACTTACCTAATAGTCATATCCTCTAAGCTGACATCCGATCAAGAGAGTAAACTAGTTGAGCTTCTGCAAAGTCATGAAAAAGCTTTAGGTTGGTCAGTGGTAGACTTGACTAGTATTAGTCCACTTTTATATACCCACCGAATCTATTTAAAAGAGAATGCCAAACCAGTTAGAAAAATGCAAAAGAGACTTAATCCGAACATGAAAGAAGTAGTAAGAGCTGAAGTGTTAAAATTACTTGATGTAGGAATTATATCTCTATTCTCCGATTCTAAATGGGTAAACCCCACACTGGTAGTTCCTAAGAAATCAGGTGTCATTGTAGTTCAGAATGAGAATAATGAGTTGATCCCAACTCGAATTCGAATTGGTTAGAGAGTATGTATTGATTACAGAAAACTCAATGCTGTGACAAGGAATGACCATTTCCCTCTTTCATTACTGGAACAAGTTTTGAAAAGAGCAATTGGGAATGCGTATTATTTTTTCTTAGATGATTATTTAGGCTACAATCAAATTGACGTTTCTTAGAGGATCAAGGTAAAACTACTTTTACCTGTCCTTTTGGCACATTTGCTTATAAAAGTTTGCCCTTTGGCCTTTGCAATGCCCTTGCTACCTTTCAACGTTGCATGGTCATTATTTTTAGTGAAATGGTAGAAACAATTGTAGGAGTCTTTATGGACGAATTCTCTGTCGATGGTGATTCTTTTGAGCATTGTTTAGAAAACCTTAATCTAGTATTGACCTGGTGTGGGGAGAAGAACTTAGTGCTTAATTGGGAAAAATGCCATTTTATAGTGACCAAAGGCATGATCTTAGGTCACATTGTTTCCAAAGAAAGCATTCAAGTTGCAAGCTAAGGTCGAGTTAATTCAAAAACTTCTCACTCCATAATTTGTTAAGGACATTCGCTCATTCTTAGGCCACGCTAAATTTTATTGGCGTTTTATTCAATCTTTTAGTAAAATTTCTAAACCCTTGTGTCATTTATTAACATAAGAAGCATCTTTTGAATGGACACCACAATATCAAGAGGCCTTTGAAAAACTCAAAACTTGTTTGACTACAACACCTATTCTTCAACCTCCTGACTGGTCATTTCCTTTCGAACTTATGTACGATGCAAGCAACTATGCCAATGGTGCTATGTTATGGTAAAAATAGGATAAAAAGGCACATATTTTTATTATGCCAATAGAGCCTTAACTGATGCCTAGTGGAATTATACGACAACTGAAAAAGAAATGCTGGCAATTGCCTTTGCACTTGAAAATTTTTGCTCCTATCTCATAAGTTCAACAATTATAGTATATACTAATCACTCTACATTGAAATACCTGTTGACCAAACCAGAAACTAAACCAAGGTTAATCCATTAGATTCTATTACTACAAGAGTTTGACCTTGAAATTAGAGACAAACAAAGAGTTGAAAATGTGGTGGCTGATCATCCGTCACGTTTACGAATGGAAGCTTATTCAAAAGATGAAATAAAAATAACTGTTAGCTTCCCGGGTGAATATTTATTCAATATAGCTACAATAATAGCATCTACACCTCCGTGGTTCGCTAATATTGCTAACTATTTAGTGACAGGTAAAATTCCAGAGGAATAGAGTCCCAAGGATAGAAGGAAATTTTTGAGAAATGTTCGAGTGTTCTTCTGGGATGATCCTTACTTATTCAAATATTGCCCAGACCAGGTAATTCGACATTGTGTTCCCGAATGGGAAGTCCAGGGCATAATTAAATCCTGCCACTCTCAAGCATGTGGTGGCCATTTTTCCACAAACAAAATAGTTTCCAAACTTCTATAATGTGGATTTTATTAGCCTAGATGTTCATCAATTCTGTATCACATGCGACCCATGTCAATGTTTAGGTAGTCTAACTTAGAGAAACATGTTGCCTCTTTCCCTTATTTTAGTGTTGGAAGTATTTGATTATTGGTGAATAGACTTCATGGGTCCCTTTCCTATTTCCGTTGGTTTTGTGTACATTTTAGTAGGAATAGACTATGTTTCTAAATAGGTTGAAGCAATTGCCGTTAGAAAAATGATCAAAAAATTGTGTTGAAATTCCTCTATGAGAATATATTCTCATGCTTTGTGATGCCCCGAGCAATTATAAGTGATGGAGGCAAACACTTCTGCAATCGCCAGTTGGTACCTTATTACGTAAATGTGGTGTAGCTCACAAAGTTGATACCTCATATCATCCCCAAACAAGTGGGTAAGTAGAATTGGCTAATAGAGAAATTAAACAAATTCTGGAAAAAAATAGTCAACCCAAACTGTAAGGATTAGTCGTTACGACTGATTGACTCCCTATGGGCATATCGCACTGCTTACAAAACGACTCTAGGGATGTCTCTATATCGGTTTGTTTATGGAAAGCCCTGTCATCTGCCCATTGAATTAGAACATAAAGCATGTTGGGTTATTAAACAATTTAATGTTAACATTAACGAGGTTGGGCTGCACCAAAAACTTTAGATTGTAGAAATGGACAAGTTACGGAATGATGCCTATGAAAATGGCCAAATTTCAAACAAAAAGATGAAGAGGCTTCATGACCAACACACCGCTCATCGATTATTCCATGAGGGCCAGAAAGTGCTCCTTTACCACTCACGACTTCACCTGTTTCCTGGCAAGTTGCAGTCTAAGTGGATAGGACCGTTCATTGTGAAAAGTATTTTTGAACACGGTGCCATTAAAATAGAGAATCCAGAGTGCTTTAAAGTTAATGGATACAGGCTAAAACCTTTTTTAGAAAGCTTTGTGGGATTAATTGAGACGTGGGATCTTTTGGATCCTCCACCTTATGAATGATTTGAATTAAAGTGTACATTAGGTGTATATTATTCCGTTAGGCTAATTTTGCTTTATTTTCTATTTTGATTTTGTTCCTAGTTCTATTCAAAAAAAAAAAAAAAAAAAGGAATCAAGCTGTCAGTCAAGACCATCTGCCAGCCGGTCTAGCCTACAGTGGGGTACCTCTTAAGGATGGTCGGGACCATTTCCTAGCCAGTCCGGACCCTGCATACTCTAAAAAGGCTAAAAAATCCTTCATTCAGCTGAATCTCTCTCTCTCTCTCTACCTCAGCCTCCATAGCTCGTCTTCTCTCTCTACACTTCTCCTCCTTCAATCCGGTTACTCTCCAAGGTGTGGGTCACTTCATCTCTCATGTATTGCTTGGTTTCCTCTTCCATCTTCACCATAGCAAGTAAGTTTTCAAGCTCCAATTCCTTCAAGCCTTAACCATGGTGATTTCTCTTATATTTTCATGTTTGCTCCTCTCTTTCTAGTTAGTTTTTAATTTTTTTTCATTCAATTAAAACCCCTAACCAGCTCTTAATATTCTTTATTGTGCAAAGTACTTCCATAAAAGTGGTTGATTTCTTAAGGAACACAACCCATAGCTGAAGGGGCAAATTTGGGTCTTTCAATTTTTTTTTCTCTCTAGCTTATTATCTTCCAATAGAGGTATGTAATTTTTTCAATTGAAGACTTGGATGTGTGGTCTGTAAGAGCTAATTTAGCTTTAATTCTTTCAAGTTCTTTAAGTCAAATTTACTACTAGTGGGCCACTAAACTTGTGTGGACATAGCGGACCACCTCACAAATGTACAGTTAAAAACAACCCCCAAGTATAAGGGCGTGCGGTGTAGTTTTACCTGGTGACTCCAGGATCGTATCCACAGGGAACTATGAGAATGAGCACTAGAGTTTCTAAGTTCTTCTAACCTACTGTTCTCTTTTAAAACAAGAAAAAATAAATAGGTTTTGAGGTTTGGAAAGGTTGGTTTTCTTTTAACTAACTAATAAACAAATAAACTAAATTACAATAATTAAATTAAATAAAAATGAAAGTAATAAAACCATGCATTCAAGATAATTAAAGATCTTGATTCAACTTACAACTCTGGGTGAACACCTTATTTTCATATTAGATATGTTTTTTATCTCAGTTTACAGCTCACGTTAAGGAAAAATAAATCGGAAGATTTTATCGTGAGTGCATTAATTCCAAAGAACAATTTTAAAATCACATTATGGTTAAATAAAACTGGGAAGATGTTATCTTGAAAACATTCCTTGGTCCAGATTTCTTTTCTTTGATTTCAAAATATAAAGAAAGGTTTAATCAAGTAACGTCATCAGGGATTTCAACAAAACATAATCGAGGTTTACCAGTTTTCAAATGTTCTGATAACCAAAAGAAGAAGAAAACTAGAAAATAAATGTAGATTCGTCTCTTGTATTTTCAAAGTATTAAGAAAATTCTAATCTTGTGTACTTATCAGTGATTTCTAAGAAATATAATCAACTACACAAGTTTTCGAAGGTTTTGAAAATATTAGAAGACAGATCTAGAAAAACAAGAACCCTAGCATATAAGATCGACATTGCATGCCTGGATTCATTTACATCTAATATTCAAATAAAGATCCACCCATCATTGATGGTTTGAATCAAGTATAAATCTACGCTAACATGATAAATAAATAAAGAAAACAGAAAATAAAAGAGAAGGTAAAGAAAACAAACTCCATAGATGAAGACCCAAAACTTGTATTCACGTTGAAGAACTTGAATCCATAATATGAAGCATATAAACTATCTACACTAATCTAGTTAAAAAAATAAAGAATCTGGAATAATATAGAGAAAACAGCCCGTAGAAGGCTAGGACGAACTCCCACAAACGGCTGTGTGTTGAGTATTTATAACCCACGTACAAAACCCTAAAATAAGCAAAATTATAGATTCTTAGGTGTCCCAGGTGTCCGAACACCTAAATGGGGTGTCCGGATAGCAGTAGCTCCAAGCTCCAATTCTTTTGTCTTCTGTGGTTCTGAGGGTGTCCGGACACCCTCGCTATGCAAGTGTTCCCATCTTTTGCTACAATTTTGACCTTGAAAACGATAGATTTAGGTTTCAGCTAAAACATAAAAGTTGTAGCTCTTTGAGTCTTCTTTCCAATCCAGAAAGAATCAGGTCCATTGAAGTTGTGAACTAAACATTATGGTCAGAACACTTATAGGGTGTCGAGCTGGAACTGTAATTGCACACCATTTCAACTATTTTGAACTTCGGACCATTTCCTTCTCCTTGCTGTTTACATCGACACCAAGGGCTTATTGTTATTGATTGCTTTATCTTCATCACTGCTAATAATGATTATTTCCTCTTCTTTCCTGCATTGAAGAGAATAGAACAAATAGGTGATAAAGATTAATGAAACTTATGAATTGACTCAAAAAAGCATGTTCTAAGGTTATGTTACGAAGTTTATAATTACACTTTTTAAGTGTAATCAATAGGCCTTGATTCTCAACTAATTTTTCTATCAATATTGTCTCTTTTGATGTAGAAACCATGCCACCACGTACTACGAAACCTGTTAATCGACAAATTGACTCTACATTTTTTGATCAAAATTTTTTTTTGGAAAAAAGAGGCTGAAACCCAATACGATGATATTTGGGCGTACAAATCAGTGGTAATTGAGCGTTTCTGGCAAATCAATGGTGAGGACTTTATGTTACACCAAAATTTTAAAAAGAAAGTGGTTAGGCATGGCACGGTTTCATTCGAGCTATGTGGCGGATACCGTGTTAGAATTTTTGGCAATATAAACGAAATTTCCATAAGTACGAGGAAAAATCAGGAAAAAATAGTCAGTTGGGTAAGGGAAGTTGAGATTTTGCTCATGCCCAATGATTTCTCCCAAGTTATCCAACTTTCCTGTGTTAAACACCTAGAATTTTCTTATCCAGCTGAGGGCACACCACCACTACCCATCATTTCTAGAGACATATTGTTAGATAATTAGGAATGGATTGGAGAATATCGAAAGCCAAGTTCTGCTTCGAATGATAAATA
This sequence comes from Sideroxylon spinosum, assembly GCA_003260245.2. Classification (NCBI taxonomy): domain Eukaryota; kingdom Viridiplantae; phylum Streptophyta; class Magnoliopsida; order Ericales; family Sapotaceae; genus Sideroxylon; species Sideroxylon spinosum. The sequence continues at coordinate 1,191 of QLOD02141110.1, read as the reverse complement.
CTAGACGTTACACATGTTTTCCTGTACCAACCTCCTTCCAGAGAATAGGCATGCCGCATGTACTCCTTTTAGAGCCCGTTTAATATATGTAATTGGAACCCGCATGACTATTGATTTTCCCTCATATTTCTGGCATCATGTTGTACATACCTATGATCACCCTGGAGACTTTATCGCATTACCATTTGGCGGTGCCCTTATTGAGATTTTCAGATGAAATGGTGCCTTGATTACAAATGATATGCCGTTGGCTTCAAGGCTGTACCTGTTTAACATCATTTCATATTCTAAGTCTTGGGGTCAAGCTGCCAGAATCAGAAAGAGAAGATCAAAGGCTGATGAGGAAGGAAGTGGGTCTCAGGCTCAACCCGAAGAGGAAGTGGAATGTGAGGTCCCTAGTGCTAAACTAGCTTCACAAATCGGTGCCTTGGCGGAGAGGATGAGTCAAATAGAGAGCAATCAAGAGAAGGACCATCAGTTTCTACTTCAAATCCAGCGGTCCAAGCAGACTCAGGGTCACTTCTTATCGAGTATTTTGGATCATCTACGTGACTTCTCTCACCCACCTCCACACTACCATTTGGTTTTATCTATTTTGTTTCTTTTTAATGTTTCTAATAATTGTGAGATTGGGGTTTGGATTTAATATTTAACTTTGTATCCCTAAAACTCTGTCACTTATTTGTAACCTTTATTTTGTACTTGTAGTTTAAGTTATGGTTATGTTGATTATTTATCTTATGTTATGTCCATAGCTTATTCTTATATGTTCTCCTTCTCTTTGTTTTCTTTTCATTATTTTATCTTATACTCTTTTTATTTTCTTTTTCTATTAATTTTTATCTCATGTTTGGTAGCTCTATGATAATATTCTTATTCCATTTTTTATTTATTGTGTACTAAGACAGGTTCACTATGTCTAACCATTCTGACCCCTTAGATGAGGAAAAAGAATTTGATATTTATATTGTTAATCTAAGTTAAGAAAACGAGTGAGTGAGCTCAGAGTGTCTTATTGAGGAATGGGTCGATGATTGCTTTGAGAAAAATAATTCTTTACCTCTTCCTCTTGTTTACCCTCATTTAATTCATGTAACCCCTGACCAGTTTCTTATGGGGGAATGGTGGGACAAGGTTGACTTAGAAATTTTGGTGCGTATGCAGTGGGTTAAGGTAGATATATCTATTGAA
>QLOD02141055.1:5721-18282 GCA_003260245.2 Sideroxylon spinosum | reverse complement strand
ACGATAAAATGGTGAATCAGAGTTTTGATTTGAAAGTATGGGTCTGTGTGTCAGATGACTTCGATATTTTGAGAATAACAAAAGCAATGCTCGAGTCTGTTACTTCTCAGGCTTGTGAATTGAAAGAATTGGATAAAGTTCAAGTTCAACTAAAACATAATTTGGCTGGGAAGAAGTTTTTAATTGTTTTAGATGATGTGTGGGATAAGAAATACCATGATTGGAACGTTTTGAGGAGCTTCTTTAATGATGGAGCCCAGGAAGTAAAGTGATTGTAACAACACGAAACAGAGATGTCGGATTGATGATGGCAACAGCTCCTTGCCGTGACCTACAACATCTATCACATGATGATTGCTGGTTGGTGTTTGCACATCATGCCTTTGGGAATAAAACCATTAATGAAAGCTTAAATTTGGAACCCATTGGCCGAAAACTTGTGGAGAAATGTCGAGGCTTGCCTTTGTCTGCTAGGACGCTTGGTGGCCTTTTACGATGCAATGAAAGAGAGGATGATTGGAAACATATTTTGAATAGTAAGATCTGGGATTTAGACAGCGAAATTAATCCAGCTTTGAGGTTAAGCTACCATCATCTTCCTTCGCATTTGAAACGTTGCTTTGCATACTGCTCTCTACTACCAAAGGACTATGAATTTGAGGAACGGGAGCTTGTCCGGTTGTGGATGGCGGAAGGTTTCATTCGACAAACAAAAGGAGAGCGGCAAATGGAAGATGTAGGAGCTGAGTACTTTCGTGAATTGTTGTCGAGGTCATTTTTTCAACCATCAAGTAATAGTGAAGGCTCAAAATTTGTAATGCACGACCTCACCAATGATTTAGCTCAAGCAATGGCAAGACATACATGTTTTAGATTGGATGATTACTTGACGGATCACATGCAACATAGAAATTTGAAGAAAGCTAAACATTCATCTCATATGCAAGGCCTTCGTAATGGGATGAAGAAGTTTGAGATTTTCTACGAAACTGAGCTCTTACGGACCTTCTTACCATTTTCCTTAGAAAAGTATTTGATGTGTTGTATAACAAGCAAGGTTCCCCTTGATTTGTTGCCAAAACTGAGATGCTTGAGGGTGCTGAATTTGAGAAGATATTGCATCCATGAGATTGAAAATTCTATTGGAGTTTTGAAACATCTACGATAGCTTAACCTTTCTTATTCTGCAATTAAAGTGTTACCTGAATCAGTAGGGGCTCTTTACAATCTACAAACATTGATGTTGGAAGGATGCAGATTTTTAGAGAAGTTGCCTACTGACATGGGAAACCTAATTAACCTTCGTCATCTCAATATCAGTGATTCAAATTCCTTAAAAGAAACGCCACAAGGAATCGGTAAGCTGATAAATCTGGTTACATTATCAACATTTATCATAAGAAAAGGCAACGGGTCTAGGATAAGAGAGTTGGGGAACTTGATTCATCTTAAAGGAGAACTTTGCATAACAGGGCTAAAGAATGTTATGGATCCTCTAGATGCTAGAGGGGCTTGTTTAAATGATAAGAAGGGTTTAGATATTATAATGATGGAATGGAGTGACAACTCAGATGTACAGAAAGTTGTTGAGGGGGATACTTCAAGAAATGAAAGAGTTGAAACAGAAGTACTTCACATGCTACAACCTCATAGGAACTTGAAAAGGCTTATCATAAGAAGCTTCCATGGTTCAAAGTTTCCAGATTGGATAGGAGATTCTTTGTTCTCCAAAATGGTGGACATAAGGTTGGAGGATTGTAAAAATTGTACATCCTTACCACCACTTGGAAAACTTCCCTCACTTAAAATGCTTTACATACGAGGAATGAATACGGTAAAGCACGTGGGTTGCGAATTCTACGGGGAAGATTGTAAGTTTGTAACAAGCCATTTCCATTACTAGAGACTCTCAGCTTTGTGAATATGGAAGAATGGGAGGAATGGTTTCCCTTTGCAGTGGATACGGAAGTTCAAATCTTCACAAGTGTCAGTGAGCTCTCCATCGACTATTGTCCCAAACTTTTGGGAACATTGCCCAGTAATCTTCCTCGTCTAAGAAATATTAAGGTTACGCATTGCCCTCTGTTGGCTGTTGGGGGTTCCAACCTCATTCTCCCATCACTTGCCTCCTTGAATGTGATTGGTCTTCAACTTCCAGGCCTCCCAATGCATCTGATTGACATGAAAAACATGCCCGCGTCCAGCTCCCTTACCTCGGTGAAAATTAAAGACATTCAATTCCCTGAGTCACTATGTTATCTAAGCACAGCTGATGAGGTGACGTTGGGAAATGCAATGCTTAAGCATCTGAATGCAGTAAACTCCTTAATCCTTGAAAACATTCAGAAACTGGCCGTCCTACCGAAACAGTTGACTCAAGGGCTGATGAGACTAAAAGAATTGGAGATTGTTGGGTGTGACAAACTTACAAGACTCTGGAAGAATGAGGTGAGGCTACCTGCCTTGCAAAATTTGGAGATTAGACATTGCCCCCATTTTGTTTCCTTATTTGAAGAAAAAGAAGGACAAGAGCTGGTTTGCTGCATGCCAAGGCTTGAGTATCTAGAAATAAGGTCCTGTGGAAAGCTGGAGAAATTGCCGCAGGGGCTGCTGGACACATCTCTGAGAAAACTTAGTATTGAAGATTGCAAGTCTCTGGAATTTGTATTTGGGTGGACAAAGGAGAATGATAAGCTCCAGGAAATGATCGTTCGAAGTTGTCCATCACTTAGGTACTTGATCAACAGAGGTGGGCTACCACTCAAGCTCAAGCGCCTTGAGATTGGAGGATGTAATAAACTGGAGGCACTGCTAGCAGAAGAGGGGATGAAAATTAACTGCCTATCTCTTGAGATTTTTCAGATGTCAAATTGTAAGAACCTCAAGTCCTTGCCCGAAGTCCTGCATGAGAATAATCTTAGGCGTCTCCAGAAATTGTCGATATGGCAATGTGAGAATATGGAGTCAGTTCCGGAAGGATGGATGCATCCTACCTCAAGTAATATGAGAGAATTGACAATTGTGGGATGTGAAAAACTAGAGGTCCTGCTGCCGCAACTTTTACAAAAGAACATTCTAAATTCCTTTGAAAGTCTGTTTACTGTTAGTTGCTCTGGATTTCTAGACAAGGCGAATTTCCTCACCAATCTCACTTGTCTTACCATCGAAAATAGCAAGTTTGGTGAGCCGCCATCAGAGTGGGGTTTGCACAGATTCTCTTCTGTTAGAGATCTTACCATTGTTGGTGCGGAGGAGTTCAACAGCTCTCAATTAGATAGGATGTTGCTACCCACCTCTCTGATCCACCTGAGCATCAATAATTTCCCAAATCTAGAGAAGATATCCTCCGAGGGGTTTCAAAACCTCGCTTCTCTTGAATCTCTTCATGTCGGGGATTGCCCAAGACTTGCCTCCTTACCAAGACAATGGTTGCCTCCATCGCTTTTGTATCTCTGGATAGATGGATGTCCAATATTAAAACAGAGGTGCGAAAGGGGGGAAGGCCAATACTGGCCCCTTATTGTGCACATTCCTGAAGTCAACATATGGTGAAGAAGCAAAATCAAAATTAAATCTCGTAAATAGTAAGGTATGTATTTCGCTTATATTACCCAAAATCATCAAACTCACTCTTTTATTAATATATATAAATATATACTGTTTGGAGGGAGATGCAATTGCAGCTGTGTTGTTGGTACCTATTCTATTTTTGGAAAAAAAAATTAAAAAAAATTAAAGGATTTGTTAGAACTTTTATCATTTAGTGGGAGTCTTGCAGAAGGCTGCAAAAACAAATGGCATGATAGAAATTTGTTTATATTTGTTATTCTTTGCTTAGAAGACTTGGTCCTAAAATCTTGACTACAACACTTGATTAATTTTGTATGGTTTTAATAGTATAGTACCAGTTTCAAAAGTTTTCGAATATAGATTCATGAATTATATTGATGTATACGAATTTTACCCAATGAATGTTACTAAGTTGGTAGGATGTTTGTTGGGTAAGCTTGTAATTTATTGGAATTTTTTTAGCATGGTTTTGCATGGTACAAAGAATGGAATGAAATAGAATGACCATTTCTATATTTTCGTTTTGTTATTTTGTTTGTTACACTTTAAAATGCTATGTTTTTTTTTTTTTTTAAGGGGAATGGAATGGATTTTCTTGCTTTACACTTTGGCGGAAGTCAACGCATGCTCCACTGTAATGGCAATGAAGAGACAAACTTCGACAGGGACGCAGAAGTTTACGGGCCACAAATGGATTACAATTAGAGAGGTCATTATATTATATATTCAGTTCTTGAATGCAGATTTTGTTCGATACCTATTCAATTTCTTATGTTGTAATGTTGAGAACAAGTGATAGTTTCTTAATAAGTAAATGCCTTGTCTGCTCATTCTAGTGATCAGCATTCTTACGGACCTTCATCTTCTTGGACTGGCGCATGATTTAAGACTTCGCAGCTTCGTGGAAATTCTTCGGTGCAGTTTGTGAGAACTTTGCGGACTTTGCCACCTAGGACCAGGTAGATGAAATTGGTCTCTTGGATTCAGCCTTCTGGGGATGCTTGAAGTTTGATGTGGATGATTGCTCCCGCGACAATCCAGGATTCTCGATAGCAGGAGGTATCCTCCACAATCATCTTGGTAGGGTTTTATTTACCTTTGGTGATTTTCTTAGTTATAGGCCCATTCTTTTTGTTGAGTTGACTGCTTTACTTGTGGGTTTGGAGACTACTACTAGGACGCGCTTTTCTTCTTTGATTGTAGAGTCGAAGTCAGATACAGGCGTATGTATCTTCTGATGGTTATGAGTGTTGGCAGTATGCATATCTGTTAGCTCAGGTCTGTCATATTTGCTCCTATGCATCCATCCAGGCTCATCATGTCTTATCATGAAATAAATCAAGATGCGGTTTACATAGCCAATTGGACTTATACTCATCATCGTGTTCAAACTTTTTATGAGCCGCATGATTTTCCACATACCATCATAGGCATACTTACTTACGCTTGATGCGACCCATACTCCTTATGTTATGACTTTGTATATTTTCATTTTTACTTGGAGGTCAGGTTTATCCTCCCTTCCCATTTTTTGTACTGTAGTGAGTCATCATTTTTTTCTTTTGCTTATTAATTGTGTGTTCTTTTATTTTTGTATTGTGATGACTCACTACGTTTTTATTACTTTTTTTTTTATTGTTTTTGTATGCTTTTGTTGGAGGTCAAGTTTAAGTACCCTTCCTTTTTGTACTACTTTTTTAAGTTAATATAAAAGTAGGGATCCTACCAAACCCTCTCTCCCGCAAAGGAGATTTTAATTAAAAAATAAAATAAAAATGCCTTGTCTGCTCATCTACATTTCCTTGAGTTAGTATATATAGCAAAATACATGGGTTGAAACTGGTTTCCTCCTGATCTTCTTCTTCTTGTTCTTCTTTCTCTTCTTCTATTGTTGGTCTGGAGTCCAATTGCAACTTCACAAAAAGTTGAGAAAGGTAGGCATGTGAAACTCTGTTTCCATCAAGGATTTTTCAATGGAAAAAAAACATACATATATACAAATTTCAAAATTATTTTCTGATTTGATTTGTGTGAAAAAAAAATGAAGTGGCAGACAAGGTATGTGATTTGAGAAATTAAAAACTATTTAAATTTAAAAACCTAGTTATCGGTGAATGTCTTTTATTTTTTTATCTTTTAATTAATTCAAATAATGACATTTATTCGGGAGCTTTATGTTTTCTTCCTTTTTTCTCTTTCCTTCCCCCCCCCCCCATTTCATTATCTTTTCTTTTCTTTCAGTAAATTCTCAATCTAAACACACACATTTGGGTTGTAATGAAAAATTAATAGAAAAAAAATTAAAATTTATAAATAAAAAATAATTAAATTAAAAAAATATATTAATATCCTATCTTTTATTTAGGATATATATAATTTTTAATTCACTCAAATAATAATATGCATTTAAGATTTTATATTTCATTCTTATTTTCTTTATTTATATTTCATTCTTATTTTCTTTATCTTTTTTCTTTATCTTCCCAAATTCTCAATCCAAGTACACCCCAAATGGCATTTGATTTGAAGATTAGTGCTGAACTCTTCAGTAACAAGTCGGAGAATCCCTTCCATTCTCGGAACTGTTGTAGTTTCTAAGGCAACGCTGAAATCCCGCAGTAGTATTCTTTGCTCGTTATTCAAGATTTGCGAAGATGCATTCAAAAAAGAAAGAAGTTTGGATTGAGGATTTTACGAGAGGAAAAAATGGAAAAAGCAAAAGAAAAATAATTTAAAAAAAAAAAGAAGGGCAAGAAAATTTAATATTTTAAATAGATATTTTTATTTGAATTAATTACATATATAAGAAGATCAAAAATATTGAAACAATCTTTTATGATTCTCTGAACAAATATTGAGGACACTCTCTTTATCCAAAAAAATAAAAAACTAGGGCTTGGTTTGGCAATCAAAAAAGTTAGTTTTTTTGTAGTTGATTAGTCGTTAACTACTTAAAAATTAGCTTTTTTTGTGTTTGGGGAAAAAAAAGTTAGCTTTTTAACTTGTTGTTAATTTGATATTTTTACCCTTGAAGATTTAAAAGAAGATTAAAATGTAAAAGGGTAACTTTGATAATTTAAAAAAAAAAAAAATCAAAAAACTAGTAGTTGATAGCTGAGCTACAGCTTAAGATTCCCAAAGTGAGCCTAAAATTAACCTTATTTAAGTCTGCATCAATGTATTTTATAAAACACAGCTTATTTTAATTAAATTATCATATGTATAACGAGTTTCTTGATATACAAATTAACCAGGTTCAAATTTAGCCAAACCTGTATCAATAACATGTTAAAATAAAAGCGAGTAAAATAAATAGTTAAATATGTTTTATTCCATATGGTTTGATTAAAATTAGGAGAAGGAAGAAAAAAGAAGAAAAAAATATCAATGATTAAAAAGTAAAACACATTTTCTCAATATTTTAAATAAAGTGCCAAAAGTACCTCGATTAATTTTTTTAGTAAAAAGACCGAACACCCCCTAATATTTTTGTTTTATAACAAAATTGCCGCTGACCATAAGTTTTCAAACATTTTCTCATCCTTTTTTTTTTTTCAAGTGGCACACATTTCCACTCTCTCCTCGACAGGAAATGACACTCCAACAAAAATTGAAATCATAAACATGTTTTCCTTTCGGCTACACCTTTAATTACAAAGAAAAATAATATCATATAATATAAATAACATAGGAGCAAAACCCCTTGTCAGGTCCAAGAAGTTACGCCGCCAACATTTATCTAGTTAGAGGGCAACCAGATTTAAGTGTTAAACTAATATCATGGTGGTAAAACCTTCTCATTTGGTGAAAAATGTCAGCATAATACAACACATCATTTGGCAAAGTATTGTTCAAAGCATTTTATGGGAACGCTTCTTGTTTGAGTGGCCAGAAGAGAACTGCTTCCCAGAATAGGACAAGCCAGGGACTCTGCTCTTTGATAATGTGATTTGCTTGGCAGTATTGGTACCTGAGCTTGAACTTCGGGATGACACATATCTTCCACCTCATCAAGTGTCTTATCACAAGAACAAACAAATATTTCAGTTCAATATAAAAATAAATAAGTAGAAAACACCAAATATTCATTAGGCACCATGCCTCTTGTATTTTTTGTGAATTAAATCGACCCGACAGAATTGTGGAATCCACCGGAGATAGAGAAACAATTCTCGTAATTAATAGTTCTACTCAATAAAAGCTATGTTCTGCCCGTTCGTTAAATAATAATTAAATAAAAAAACTACCTAAACCCAAATGATAGAACTAAAAACAACAATATACCTAAAAGTTACCAAAATTAACAAACATGAGATGATTGCAAAATCACGAAGGGAAAGAAAAGTAAACAAGCGATTTTGACTTGTATCGTAATAACAATTGCAAAAACAAAAATTACCAAAAATAGAAAAAAAAATCAATTTGGGCCCTAAATAGAGAAAATTTTTCACTTAAAAGGCCTCTGTCACCCCTTGGGTGGAGAAAATGACTTCTTAAAACAATACTCAAGCATATATTAACCATCTAGGACAAATTACCAAAATATCCTTAGATATCCGAATTGAGTTGAATCGTCAATGTAGTGTAGCACTAGTTGCTCAACATTAACACCCCCAAAACCCCCTCCCCCCGAGAAAATGGATGACCCAAATAGTAAATATCATGTTCACTTAAGATCAACTAATTTAATGAGATGAAAGTTAAAAAATACACGAATTAAAGAAAACAAAATAAAACAAAGTGGGAATGCCACTAACATAAGTTCGTTCTTCATTGTTCACGGGTCCACATAACCATGTCAACAGAAGCAACGGTACTTTTAAATTGAATAAAACTGTTTTCTTATTTCTTTTGACTCATCTGAACAGCTTGTTATATAATATGGAACATTTCTCTTGTTTGCTTTCTTTTTATGACAAGCTCGTCCTCCTCCTATAACTTCTCTTCATGTCTCTCACTGCACAGGTACCAAAATGCTTATAAGCATAAAACCATATGGTTCGCACAATAGAAAATGCCCATAAGCGAACCAGTCAAAATCCCACTTTGGTACATGGTAGTGTTGTGTACCACAACTTAAGTTTTCATAACTAGAAAGAACTAGATGAAATAATTCGAAACATTCTTCACTTTGATCATAAATTGAATGAACATAGTAATTTTCACTGTTCAACCATTAGAATCATCACATAGTTTAGTGTTTTACTAGACACTAATCAGTCCAATGGCTTGAAATTTGGGCTATAAACAGAAACAATATTCACAACCCAGGACTCAATGACTGTACTTCCAGACAATAAACTAAAGCAATATTTCTAAAGCATGAAATTCTCAAAAACTTTACTAAGCATTACGCTCAAAACGTTCAAAGTGAAATAAATCAGTTACTATCCATGTCATATAAACTTTTTATTTACAAACTCTTCTATTTATTCCGATAGAATTGTGTCTATCAGCTATGACAAAAATAATGATATAAGGTATGTGTTGTGTCAAACTTTACACCCAAAGCCTCTAATTTTTTATAATACTTGAAGAATCAGCAGGTCATATCTCATTAAAAGAAAAAGAAGAAGAAGAATAATAGAAAAAAAATTCTAGCATTCCACATGTAAGAAGAAGAAGAAGAAGAAGATGATGATGATGATAACTTTTTTCTAAATTCTATTTAAGTTCAAGTAAATTTCTTAATAATAATCAAATCCTAAGGAGGTATATTATACAATATATAATATAGTTAAATGTTCAATAAATATTCAACATATTCATATCCAACTTTTAGATACATATCTCAATATCCTAAGATTAAGGGGTAGGGAAGTTTAGTTATAGTCCATATAACATAGCCTACTAATTGAGAATCATTTATTATTTTCTCACAACTATCAAAAGGATTGCCTATTTCCATCAAATGCTAGCCACAGATCCTATAAAGAAAATAAATAAATTAAAAATACAAGGAAGTTACTTATAAAAAAAAATGATGGAATGGGTACGTTTCTCATAATCTATTAGTGCCAAAAAGTTGAACCCATCTTTTTTTGCCAATGATACTGCAAGCATAATTATTAATCTAATATAAACTAGGAGGTACAAACTTATCATCAAGAATGCCGTTTGTGAGTTGGACTCAATGGTGGACCCAAATCCATGTTTCCCCACTTACTTTCAAATTGAACTTAGACCTCTTATTATTTTCTTGTTGTACAAAAAATTTCCTGCTATTTTGCCCCTAAGATCACTCGCAGCTGCCCCTTTCTAGCACCATGCATATGTAATTTTCGGGTTAGTATATATGTAAACGTGACAATGTTCAATTGAAAACAAGTTTGAGTTTTCAAAAATTATTCTCGCAATTTTTAATACATTACCATAAATACTCTTAAAAAGGTAATTTTATTATAAAAATTTTCTAATTCTCACTCCCACTAATTAAAAATGTTGGGTCCACCTCTAACACGTGGCAAACTCACCTTTTGTCAAGTCAGTGTTCATTGTTTTTTAAATTTTTTTGTTCAGACACATTAGGCATATTATAGACTTTTTTGAAAACATCATATTTTTATTTTTGAATTTTTTTTTGTGAATTTTATATTTTGATGATTTTATGGAATGTAATGATATTTTAGTTGTGGATTCATGAAACAACTTTTTTGTTAAAATGATGTGTTAGCTATTATATCGGATGGAATGCAAGCATTATATGACTTATTGTTGATTTTTAAATCATAAAATACATGATTTTTAATTTTAGTTAGTGTTATACTGTATTATTTCTATTGTATTTGAATAAAGTATTACTATCTAACATACATAAAAATATGTATTTTTGTCGAGTTCCTACCATGTCGTGTCCTGTATCTTTTTTAAAATCATTGAGTCGATACATTAGCGGCGAGGTAGTGTCCATTCTTCTTAGGGCATAAACATCAACCTAGTCAAGGAAACATATTAAGGGTTCACCATGCAATGGGTCACTCAGTCAAACTAGGAAACTAGATGATAGAACTGTTGTTTTTTAAAATCATGATATTGGATAACAGGACCTTGGAGTTTAAATACCAGCCCATCCTAGGAATGACACTGGTCCCGCATTATCTCACCTTGGAAAGGCCCAGATAGGATCAAATTAAACAGCATATTTGTACAATGTACAACGGAGAAGTTAATCCTAGTAATATTGAAACCTCTCCTAACTATGGGTTTTTCATATTCTCTCCACCAAGCAATTTAAAAAAAAAAAAAGAAAATACTCATATTTCAGGAAAGACGATCCATTCCCAAAACATTGGATAAGAAAACCAAATATTAGAGTTTCTGACCAGGGTCAAGTTGATTTTCAACATTTTAGCAAAAAAAAAAAAAAAAGAGTAGATTTAAAGTTATTTTTGGAACTTATGTTGTCTACAAAGGCATTCACGTTTGAAGGCGGGTTTCCCAAACACGACTTGCAATTATGATATAAATGGCTTTGAGGATTCTTTGAAGGAATAAACGGAGAGTGAACAGAATGGTAAACAGAGAGACTCAAAACCTTAACAATTCATCAACTATGTTCCAACATTATCACAATGAACAATTTTGGTATTTGAATTTCCAGAAAGAAAAGAGAAATAGTAACATACATTAGTACATTTTAAAATAATTGAGAGACCCAAGTCAGAGGTTCTTAAAATATTTTTTTCCAATAATTTAGCTCCTCTCCCCAGTTCCAACCCCTCCAGCTTAAATATAGAAAGCATTAGAAGTATTAACTCAATCAATAAAGCTTTAACCCAAGGCTAGTTGGTCCGGCTACATGAATCCTTTTTATCTATTCATTTCTATCAAAGATTATGCTTCCATAAGGTTGTTTGAAATTAGGTTTTATTTCACAATTTCAGTTTATTAGAAACATTTACAATGTCAGGAATATTTACAATGTTAGTGAAGTACTTTATGTTTATTTAGTCAAAAGAAAATAGAATGGAGATCAAAAGTGAGAATTTTCTTTGTCCCATGTGTGTACTTGTACAATTTCTGTATAAGGGTGTTAAGGAGATCCCCTTTCATATGGTTAACCTGGAGCACATACAAAGTAACAGAATTGAGATAACAAAACCAGAGAATAGTTCAATATGAATAATTGAGATATTGCACATATGTCAACTACAAGGGCATTATAGCTTTTGGGATCAAGTCCTGAACGTTCTTTCTAACAATGTCATAGTAAGATCTCAAAAGTAATTTGGTTACCATTACTTCAACTGCTTCATCATCTGTTTGTATTTCTGGTGGCCTTAGGATGGCAGGGGGCTGAAATAACCAACCAGAGTGAAGTATTTGAATCGTGAATGAAGAAGATTATAATCATTTCTCAAAAATAGAGAATTAACTTATCAAGTCGTTGTCAAGAACATTATTACTGCTCCCAATTGGATATGAGAAGGCATCTGCTCAATATCCTGAGCACTATCACCAAGAGACCTATTAGTGGAACCTCTAGATGATGCTCGCCCAAATATAGATGAAATGGCCCAAGCCCTTGTGGATAAATTACATGCTAAAAACCAAGTACAATGTAACAGTGTCATTGTAGCTGCAACTAATGTCAAGTATATGTCACAATCATTCTTCATGACGACCTCACGGATCTCATTCGGTTTCTTTGTTTTGTTAATACTTTGGCTTCTAGTTCGCCTTTTTATCAAAATTTCGATTAAAACTGAAAACTGAATTTGTGTAATAAATATAATATTAGTATATAATTAAGAGTCAGATCCATTAGTCTCTTATTTTAAAAATACGATGACCAAAAAAATATTTATATATTTAATATAATTATTTTATTTTGTAAAATAATATGAAATTAACAAGACATAGACAGGTTTAGCCTAGGTTAGTACTTATGCAATCTCAGCAGATGAAGTTGAACCTCAGACCTCAAGGGTATGTTTGTTTAGTGGGATTGGATGATAAGGTATAAGTAATACTATGGGATAATATATGGGA
>QLOD02140965.1:0-18312 GCA_003260245.2 Sideroxylon spinosum | reverse complement strand
GTTTGGTCAGCGGTTGGAGCTTCTTTGTTGATGGTGCAAAGTTGCAAACTATCTGCGGTGTGTGGGAGAACCTAAAAATAAAAATAAAAATAAATAATATTACAAAAATAATATTATTGTCTATTATTTTATTTAAAAATCATTTAATTTTTGGTCGAATGTTTTATTTTATTACACGTCATTCTAAGTCGTAAAATAAGTGATTTTAATACTGTAATAAAATTATTATTCCGGTACCATACTCATTAATTACTCGGTTTAGGGTGGAATTGAACTTTAATTTACTCGAGCACGGGTCTAATATATAGGGTGAGGCTTGAATTTGAGGTTTTTTATTTTATTTTATTTTTTATAGATTTACAATCAACTTGACAAAAAAAATATTTACATTCAAGTTTAGCTTGCTAATAATTTAGAAGGCATTTGGTTTATTTTTCTTTTTTTGTGTTTTGTTTTTGTTTTTGTTTTTGTTTTCTATCTTTTGTTTTGAACTTACTTTTAATTTTTAATTTTTGAAAATAAGGAAAATAGCTTAAAATATATTTGATTACTTGTGTTTTGAAAATTTGTTTTAGAAAGTAGAAAATAAAGTTATATATAAAATGAAAAATAGTAAAAAGTCATTTTGAATGTTTTTAACCAAAAACAAGAAAAATCTCAAAATAAAGAAAATAAAGCATTTTTATATTTCCTTGTTTTGGAATTTTTAACACAAAATAAAAATAGAAAACAGAAAAGTAACCAAATGACACCTTAACTAATTAAAATGTCGTCATTTTAGTCTAAACTATTATAAATTAAAATGAATAAATTGATTAATCATTTTGATTATAATATTTTAAGAAATATACATATTGTTTTTTTTGAAATGATTTATGAATTAAATTATTCTTGACCAGAATTTCTAATTTGTCTCAAGTTACATATACACATTGAGTTCAATTTTCTTTTTGGGAGCTTACTCGAATGGCTTACGGTATTTAATTTACAGGCAGCTAATCTATTTCCATTAATCTGACCGCGATCACCACAAAAAAAAAAAAAAAAAAAATATATATATATATATATATATTTGTAAAAGTAATTATTCAGTGTTAATAAATTATGGTGCTTTTAACCACTGAATGTGTGAGTTTGGAGTTGTATAAAATGATATAAATTTGTAAAAGTTAATATCTTGTGTTTTGTGCAGTGAGTAGAGTTTTATCTCGTAATTCGTGTTTGTAGTAATTTGTAGAGTTTTGTAGAATTTTGTATTTTTTTATATGTACTCCAAACAAACATATATATGGGTGATGTGTCATTTGTGCTATTTGATAGAAAAATAAATATCAAAAGTTACAAAAGATTTCATATTTTTTTCTAATCAAAATTTATCACGTATCACTTTTATATCAAATCTTTATATTTTTATTTTAATTTTTAACCAACTTTTTTCCAACCAAATACCATATTATTTCTTATACATAAACCCAAATAATTGACACATGGTCGACTTGGCCCTGTTATTACTTGGGAGAGTCTCTTCTTTGACCAATGCCCATTAGTAGTGATGTAAATGGGCCAGGTCGGTTCGACCCGACCCTCTGCTGACCCATCCCTAGTCGTTTCTTCCCATTTTCGGGATGAGTCGGGCCAGGATCACCAACACCCACCCTTGACCCGCCCCAGTTGACCCAACTTGTTTTTTTAATATTTTTAAGGTTTTTGTAAAGTAAATAAAATACAAAATAAAACTTAACCAAACACATTAAAATAATTATTGACAAAAATTGAAATATATTAAACAACAAGAAATTATATAATTAACATTAAATATAAATTACAACAAACAAATGTAGAATTATAAAAAAAAAAAAAAGCAAATGAGTGCATCACTTCATATCTTATATTTCTCAACTAGGTTGGCACCTATAAGAATGACTATCATTTGTAAATATTACTCTATTTATATATCATTATTTTTTATCACTAGATCCACTAGTGTGTTATTCTCTACCTAAATACATTACATCAAAATCAAGGACAAGTTGCTCTTTTTCAGCATCTTCTTGTTATATATTTTCGGTAAGATATCAATCTAGTAAACACATTAATCCTTCTACTGTCGGAGGACTAGTCGACTCTTGAATTGACTGATAACGCTTCCACTTGCACTAAATGCTTGCTCTGATGTTACAGTAGAAACTGGAAATGCAAGAATATCACGAGTTATAACTGAAAGAACTGGAAACTTTGATTGTTGTCCCTTCCACCAGTCTAAAAGATTGAAATCATCTTCATTTTCTATTGGAGGTGTACCGAGATAACGTTGGAGGTCGGATGAATTTGAATTGGCACTTGTTGATGATTATGTCCGCCAAGATGTTATTCTTTCCAAAGAGATGTATTGCCACCAAAGTCACGGTGAGAGGAGGACATTGTGGCAATAGTTGTTTGGGCAGTTGTACGATTACCATCATACCGACCCAATAGAGCTTGCATTTACTGTTTAATATTATTTAATTATTCTTGGACACTTTCAGACCCATATATTATATCTAATAATTGAAGAAAAAAATCTTTTTTATATCTAGAGTCTAAAATAGTGACAATATCAAAATGTATGGGAAGTGGGCTAAAATATTTATCAATTTTTTCTTTCATTGTTAAAACCATAGGGGCATGATATTATTAGGAAAAGTATTTTTTTAAAAATTTCATCAATAACTCCCAATTGATAAACAACAGTAGAAGAAGTAGGATAATAAATTTCACAAAATATTTTAGCAATATCAAAAATATGTTAAAAATCCCTATAAAAATTTGTATTTGCCCAATCAATAGGCTCAATACTATCTAAATCAATTGTTTGATTATTTAAAATAAATAAATCAATTGCTTTTTGATATTTAATAGCAACTTTTAACATAATATAAGTTGAATTCCATTTTATATTAATTTTCATTGGTAATTTTCTAGATTTTAAACCAATTTGATTACATATGCTAGTAAATATATTAATTCTTTTTGGTGAACTCATAGTACAAATTACAGTTTTTTTTTTATTTTAACAATAGAAGATTCATAAATATCTAATTCATCCTTTACAATTAAATTGAGTAGATGGGCACAACAACGTCCATGAAGTAATAAATTATTTATAGACAAAGTATTAGATAAATAATTAAAACAAACATCATTATATGAAGCATTATTTAAAGTAATAGAAAATATTTTTTTATTTAATTTCCATGATGTAACTTCATTCAAAATAAGTTCCCAAACACTAAATCCAGTGTAAAGTTATGCAACTAATTAAAAAAATGCGTTTATTTAATTTCTAAAATTTATCAATGTAATGTGCAATTATACAAATATATTCAATATCTTGGCAAGATTTTCACATATCAGAGGTTAAACAAATATTTCCATCAAAATTGTCAAAGTAAGTTTTTAATTCATCTTTTTTTGTTTCAAAATCTCGTAAAACTTTATTTTGTTCAACATTTCTTGAAAAACCTCGATATTGTGGCGTAAAACTATGACGAATAAATTCTTCAAAATATCGATTTTCACTCATTGTGATAAGTTGTTCATCTTTAAGAATATATCTAACTAAATTATTTTGCGTTCTTGTAAGGTCATAAGAAAAAATATTTAAATTATCCCTTTCATTACCTAATTGAGTTTGTGTAACATGTGGAAAATATTGATCAATTATAGAATTTATGCAAGGATCGTGTCGATATTTTCTATTTAAATATCTTTTTAAATGACTAGTTCCAGAAGTAGTCCTACCATCTAATAGATCCCCATAGATATTACATTTAGCTTTATGTATTCCATTATCTCATATAATTCTAGTAAAAATGTCGCATGTTTTTGAAGAGTTACGCTGTTAGCCGTTGCGGAAAGATGATAAACCAACATCACCATTTGTAGCAATAGGTGTTGCTATTTGTGATGATACAGATTGTTCCATTTGCTCTTGAAGGGGAAAAGATATTGAATCCTCACCCTCCAAATAAAAAAAATGGGTATCTTTAGGATCCATTTAAAATAAATAATTTGATGAAAAATATGCAAATTAAAAAAATATATATGTATGCAAATTAAAAAAAAATTTAAATACTAACTTAGAATAATTTGAAACGTTAAAACTCTTGATCTTCAAATCTTGACTTCAAATTTGACAGAATTAGATGTAATTGAACACAATTGGAGAGCACATTTGAAAGTTGATAGCTTGATAGTGTAGAAAATTGAGAGAGAGAGAATTTGTTAGATTTTGTGTGAGTTTAAATGAATGTGTATGGGGGTATTTATAATGGAAGATTAAAGGGATTTTGTAATTTTTTTGGAGAAAATTTTGTAATTACTAAAAAAAAAAAATTAGACTGTTGGGACCAAAGTCACCAACAGTCACTGGATGAATTGAAACATTCGACCATTGACCAAGACCAAGTTAGTACGTGAGTCTCCGGCTAGTGAGTGAATTTGACAGAATTGAGCCGTGACAAATCACTAAACGAAGGAAGAAAAAAAATGGGTGGTTGCACTGGCTGGTAGGCTCCATTATTGCACAACTATCCAATAGAAAAGTAAAATTGTTGCAAGAAGTGACTAAAAGAAAAAAAAAAAAAAAAAAAAAGAGGTTGCTGCACTGTGTGTGCAACGGTAAAAATTGTAAAATCAATAAACAGTAAAAAAAAAAAAAAAAGTTACTGCACTACCAAAAAAAAAAAAAAAGGGTCCGGCCGAGCTGATCCAAGCCCTGACCCGTAAAGTAGGGGTCAGGTCGGGGCGGGTCGCGGTCGACTCGACCCATTTCCATTCCCAACCATTAGAGCCCACGTCCAATTCCTCCAAAATTTACCCAATCTATGAATGTACTTACAACTGAGAGCAATCCATAACAATAAAACTAAACTAAGATAGGAGTGAGAAAATAATGCTTTCACTAAATGAAGTTTCATATTCATACAAAAATTTAGATATTACGTAATTCAATTCAATTCAATAATTATATTATTTCCATTTAAAAATAAAAAAAATAATAGGATTGCAAATGACTGAGATTTAATGAACAAGCTTGAATTAAACTTGTTAAGAGTTTACTTAACTTAATCGGTTGTTTAAATAATGAAGTCTAACGTTATTTAGCTTTGTTGGTTTAATATATATATATATATTATTTTAAAAACTCAATTATAATTTATAATTTTTTAGCTTTACCATAAAAATTACTATTTAAAATATCAAGTATAACAACAAAAAAAATTATATTTAAATTATGGTAACATTTTATTTAATAAATTTAAAACTTATAGCATCTTCTTCATTTAATCTTATACCATTAATATTAATTAACTATATATTTCTTCTAAATTATATAATATTTAAAAATATTAAAGATATGCTTGATTTTATCCATTTTAGGGGGAAAAAAAATTAATGTAGCACTAAAAATAATTGAATTGCTCTTTATTTAAACCCATATTGCACCCATATTGCATATTTCCCAAACTACTATAAGTAATGCTTTACTTGTCGGTCAATGGTTGAGTACAGCTCCAACAGGGGGCAGTGCGCGCATCCTTTGTATACCAACCAGGCAATTTCACTGAAAGCTGGCCCCAACAGGGCCCACACTTTCACCAAATCATATATTGTATTTATGTACTGCATAAAACTCATAAATATTTGTATTTTTCATTTACAGGAGTTCATAAAACTCTACTATGATAATCTATTTCTGGAGAGTTCAGCCGAAATCATACTAATGGAAATTTCTTGTTTCCCTCCGGCTTAGCCGTGCACAGGTCTATACACAGAAATATATATATATAATATAAATTTAAACTCATCATCATCATCATCTCAACCTCAACCAAGTAATTTACATTTTTATTAGAAATAGAACCCTAAAAAAAGTTCCTTCTTTGACATTTGATCTTTAGATATAATAATCTTCCTGAATTAAGGGGTTGTTTGTTTCGTTGCAGGGTTCAATTTTCCATTTCCAACTGGCGGCTTTCGAGTTTCAGCTTGAATTGTTATTGGCCACTGCATTGTTTGTAAGTAAAGTTTGTTTTCTCTCCCCCCCCCCTCTTGATCGATTGATTGGTTTCTGAT
The DNA here is from genome assembly GCA_003260245.2 of Sideroxylon spinosum. Classification (NCBI taxonomy): domain Eukaryota; kingdom Viridiplantae; phylum Streptophyta; class Magnoliopsida; order Ericales; family Sapotaceae; genus Sideroxylon; species Sideroxylon spinosum. The sequence goes on along the minus strand of QLOD02140965.1, from coordinate 12,195 downwards.
TTTGTTCGGTTCGGCCATCTAATCAATCATCTCTGTCAGGTGGGTTGCATCCAAAGATGGGTTCTTTCTGCTGTTGCCCTTGCGGCGATGAGTTCGAAGAATACCCAACCAATTCGATCTATAGGCACTGTATATGCCTTAGATTCTTTTTCCACCAGCTGTTTTCTGGGGTGAGCAATAATGGGTTTCAGCTACTCTCTTCCCTTCTACATTCTTTATCCAAATTCTTCTTTATTATGGAGATCTTTCCCATTGCACTTGTTATTTGTTTGTTCAGTTTTATTAAGTTCATTTCTGCTGTATATTACAAGTTTTATAAACAATCCTATAATCTCTTGTATGCTGCATTGGCTTGGCCTTTCCTGGTTTTAAGGGAAAATTATTCCATGTGACAGTAATTGTAAAACATGTTTAGCTGATTCAAACACCTGTAAAGTCATGTCATATTGATCCAGAATGCTGTTTGGTCTGGATAACAAATCATCTATAATTGATTCTTTTTCTTGTTCAAATTGTTTGCGTATTCACAAGTATTTAGACACTTAGCTGGTAGTGCTGCAACTTATATACTGTGTTCTGATTCACTTATTGCATTGCTTTGTTTTTTTACTGAGTAAAAGAGAGCACACGAACAAACTAGTGCATAGCTAGTATATTTTTAATCAATCTTTATTATCAGACTGTAATTTACATAGAGTGGGTAGTGTCTTGTTTCACCTGTAACCTGTTGCTTTATTCTTTCCTGCTTTGTTTGTTGCGGTGTTGCAACTATATATTCATACACTTGATTGTACATGCTTGAAAAAAAAAAAAAAAAAAACACGCTTGATTGTACATTCAGACATTGGCTATTGAAACGACACTATTGCTTTAACCTTTCATACTGATATGTTCATTTGTACTCTTCTATCTATCTGAGCTGTTTTGTCTTTCCATGTTCTTTTGTTACTCTAATACTAATAGAGAAATAGGAATTCACTATTGTGGGTGATCAGAGCAAGGCTAGATACTCCAACCATCTGGGAATTATGCCATTATTGTCAATGGCGAGGTGAGCGGGATGAGAGTTAGGGCAGTCTGGAGGGAGTGAGAGAGAGACTAATAGCTTGCCTAAAATGAAATGAGCCTTAGGGTATTTATAGTGTTTTAGGGTTCTTCCTTTAATGGCGGGATGGTAGGCTATGATTGCAAGGATATGGGTAATTGTGTGTGCCAGAGGAGCCGCTAAAGGAGGTGAAAGTAACAATCCTTGGTTGTGAGTCTGGGGTATAAGGAATTGGGCTGATAGGAGGGATCATTGGAAGTCAGTCCGAGGTATTGGGATGAAAGAGATGTTGAGATCAGGGGATCAAATAGGAAGGTATCATCTGGTGGTGGTGGTTAAAGGCATCAATTATTTGGTTAGATGTATTAAATGCGTGGATGAATCTCTCTCTTCTTAGGTTGGATGAGGGGAAACCTCAACGAATTCCTTAACTCTTAACTGCCTAGTTGCTTGTCCTTAACGATGTCGTGAGCGAGAGCATAGCCACAGGGTTCCCTAGGAGGTGGCCTTGCGGCTAGAGAGGAGGAAGTGCGTGCTCCTATTCCAAGGAGCTAATTCTTCTGCTAAAACTATTTAGGGAAAGCTTAGGGTTGTTTACGGTTAGGGATTCAAAATGTCCATATATGAATGCCACAGTAGTATCCCAAATTCTTCACCCTAGAATGCCCGCGTGGGGGTGTTCTGCAGGGGTGGGGACATTATCTGGGGGAAGGGACCCCCTTGGTGGGGTAGACAAGGGCGGATGGAGGTGAGGCCTCATTCACTTGGAAAAGTATACATAGGCCTTATTGTTTTTGTCCCTAATTATTTACAAATTATACTTTCGCATCCATTATTTTCACTTTTTTTGTGCCAATTCACTTCCCATTAATTATAAATCTTGGGTCCACCCTTGGCAGTAGAGGAGTTACCGTCATCGCAGTGGTGGCCTCTCTGCAGGATAATGGGGGTGTCCAAGGTAGTCGTGGCAACATTTACCTACAAGTATTAACACGATGACAACTAATACGTTGCAGGAAAAAAAACAATCTTTGTGATTGGCAAGGATCATATTGAATATTTATGACCAATCTTTGCAAAAAATTCATGGATTAGATGGTGAATGCAATCGTTTACCTGTGCTTTTGTGCCTGGTTTTTTTGTAACTATTTTGCAGTATGCATGGACGTTTAGCTGAATTATGTTTTTGTGTCACTACTGACTTAGTCGCTACTGTCTGATGTTTCAGTATTATAGAGGGGCTGATTGAGCGTTGACATGTCTTATTATCTCATAGTAAGACTTGCACATAGAAAGCTTGCTAACATGTTATGATGATTACCAATGGCAGTTATAAAAACTGTTTACAACAAAAGCTTTTCATAGTAATGCAGGCATGTAGCTGAGTGAACCTTATGTTGTATACATTTTTTTTAGCTTATGCTGTACCGGACATAATGAGCTGGTCTTATATTTTATTATTGGTCATGATGGTGAGAGAATCCATATTCAAAGTTTAGAAGTTAGCAACCATAAGTCCTTTTGGAGCTGCCTAGGAAGCATGAATCCAACATCAAGGATGTGGTCTTTGAGCTGGATTCACAAGGGACTCGGGCATGCATTAGACAGGCAGGTCATGTGTTGCACTCACCTTTCACGTTGTCATTTTTTTTTTTTTTTTGCTTAGATATAGCTTGTTTGGACACATCATGGACTCGTTTTGGACGTGGCGGGAATTTTTTTTCTTAAAATATTTGAAAATTTTAGGTGGGGGTAGACTTGTGAATGAAATAAATTAAAAAGTAAGAGTTTATGGATTCATAGAATAATGTTTTGTTAAGATGATGTTTTAGTTATCATTTTGTGTTAGATATAATTATCACGTGACTTATTTGTTGATTTTTAAATATATATATTTTTGCTGAGTCCTCGCCGTATCGTGTCCTGCATTTTCTTAAAATTGTTGAATTAGCTCAACCGTGTTGTGTCAACTTCTTGAGTCAAGTCGGTGTCTATGCTTCTTAAGAAGCTGCTACACATGATACAAATTATGTTTCTCGACCTCCCTATGTACATCATGGAAGTTTTGATTCCACATTTTTTTTGTATGATATATTCAATGAAAAGGTCATCAAGTCGCTGATTACTCATTATGCTGTCGCTCTCCTCAGTAGATCACATTTCAGTTTTACATGTGGGTCGTAGTTCATTTTTTCGACCAATACCATGGGTGTGGTATGGAGTTGAGTCCTATCCATTTGGTCATCAAATCATCCTCCATGCTGTGCCTCTTGGTGGGTAAAACAGTCCAACTGACGAGGATATAATACCATCATTGGTGTTATTACCATCACTAATAAATTCGTTTTTACAAAACTGTTGCCTGTTTTTGTTGCTCCTTTGTCAAACCACATTAGGATCATATAATAGGAATTAAACATTTTGTAATTCTGTTATGTTAGATGGGAGTAGAGGCCTTTGTTTATAGTTGTAAGGTGGCACAATCTGAAGCATAGCTAGGTAACCTTTTGTAGTTGTGGCAATCTGATTGGTTTTCAACAAGTATTGATAAAATTGTGCACATCTAAGAGGCTATGCAACAACAGAGCTCTCTTTAGAAGACCAACCATGGGCCAAATGGGAAGTGTGATTGTGTGAATCCTTGTCTCTAGCCTTCAAGCCACATAACCCCACTTATGTTGTAGCACCTAATTATGATTTAATGAGTCACTTATGTTGTATAAGTCATTATGATTGAATGAGTCACTTATGTTGTGCATTGTAAGAATTGTGAACCAGCACTGAACTCATTGATCTCCATGGGCCTTGGTAAAAAGCCTATATAATCTACTTATGTATTACTTCAGTACGCCGATATTTACCTTCTGCCTTGTTGTAATTCAATTGCAGTATAGTACAATGTTTCACAGAATCGAAGGAAGACCAGGATCATCATCAATCCAAGGAGCTACTTTGGCATCCTCAGGGATTGGCACTGCACTATCAGATAGTTCCTTTAATGATGCACACCACTCTGTCTCTAGGCCATTGCCTTTTGATGCTGATCAGAGATACTCTCGTTTACAGCGTGATGGTTTGGTCTCTCGGCGTGATAAGTCGATGACTCACTTTCAAGAAGAGTCACAGTCATTGAGAAGAAACATGAGTAGTTCTGGTAAAGAACCACTGGGTTCTGCGAAGAAATGGAATGGAGCTGATTCTGTGGAAGAGTTTAAACTTGGCCATTCCGAGTCTTCAGAGAAGGCATTGACTACAAAAGTTGCACATGGACTAATTTACATACCAACATCTTCTGAAGATGAAGATGCTTGTCCTACTTGTCTTGATGGTAATTTTTTATATCATTATCCATGCTTTAACAGTCTTTATGAACCTCTCTGATATACCATTAAACCTCCTGAGCTTCTCTGGTAGATCATTATTTAATCTCTTGATATGGTATTAAACCTCCTGAGGTTTTCTGTGGATAATTATTTAACTATGTTTTTTTTTATGCTATCCGCCAGTGGTGGCTGTTAAGACTGAAAAATCAGTTTCCTTGTATGGTTGTTTAGTAACTTGGATACTTGCTGATACATGCTATTGCAGAATATACTCCAGAGAATCCAAAAATCACGGCAAAGTGCTCTCATCATTTTCACCTTGGTTGTATATATGAATGGATGGAAAGAAGTGACAGTTGTCCAATTTGTGGCAAGGTACAAGCTACGCATTTAGTTTTATCGTTTTGGTTTGGAATCCCCCTCAGGGTCCTTTATTTTCTGTGTGTATATGTGTTTTATTGTCATAATTATTGGGGGGAGCGGGTGGGAGTGAGCAAATTTATACATTGAAGTTCCATAGAACACCCAACTGCAGTGCAGATGAATGATGTCTCTTTAGCCTGTGGGTTAGTTGAGACTGAGATACTGGTATAATTTTATTGATGTGGCACTGAGAAAAAAACTGCAGAGGGGGGAGAGAGAGAGAGAGAAGGGGAGGAGAATCTGCCTCCTGAGAGAGAGAGAGCTATTAAGCATTTTGTAAAAACTCTTAATAATAAGAAAATAGATCTTCAATTAAGAAATCTAATGATAGAATCGCATAAACTATGGTGGCATTTGGTTTGTTTTTCTATTTTTTGTTTTTTACTTTCTGTTTTGAGATCATTTTCTATTTTGTGTTTTTAAAAATAAGGAAAACAACTCAAGATGCACTTGGACACTTATGTTTTCAAAATTTGTTTTAGAAAACAGAAAATGAGTTTATACATGAAATAAAAAATGGTAAAAAATTGTTTTAAGTATTTTTAACCCGAAACTAGGAAAATCTCAAAATAAGGAAACTAGAACATTTTCTGTTGCCTTGTTTTGGGATTTTAAAACATAAAACACAAAACAAAAATAGAAAACAAAAAAGTAAACCAAATGCCACCTAAACTTTTGGTTGTATCCTCTTACATGATCTTCTTCACTTAGTCTCCGTTTGTTTCGACATAAAACATTTTACATTCAAAAATGTTTTTTTTTTTTCTCACAAAAAGCTTTTCTTGTCATTTTCCAGTGTTTGGCTATCATTTAAAAAATGTTTTTGAAAACAAATATTTTCCATTATTTAGCAAAAATAAAATAGTTTACACAAGTACATTTTATTGCCATTTTGACATTTTCTTTCAAAATTAAAATTTCGCAACCGTATTTGTTGAGGCTACTCAATGCAATAACAACAAATTAGGGGGCAATTATGTTTGATAAAAAGAGCAACAATGTGATACACATTACATACCTAGATATACATTACATACAGAGAGAGGGATTGTAGAGAGAGGGATTGGCCTCTGTGCTATACGCAGTACATACATAGATATACATATAGAGAGAAAGAGAGATCGATCTTACTCATGAGAGCACAAACGTGAATGGATCGGCCTATGTGCTATACACAACACATACATAGATATACATACAAAGAGAGGGACTGTATAGAGACATCGATCTGACTCATGAGTTGGAGATCTGATACGCCTGCAATAACTCACACTTAGGCGCAGAGCACTCTTCGAGCGAGTGTTAGCTCCAAGAAGAAGAAATAACAGGGAAGGAAATTGAAGGAAAGAAACAGAAGAAAGAGAGAGAAAAAAAGAGTTTTCTGTTAATTCCTTTAATGCTTTCATCTTGCAGCAAAACAGATTATATACCTCTCTCTATCCAACACAGCTCTCAAAGCCTAACAAACTCCAACCAAAATTGGTTACAAGCAGAATTGCCAAACAAACAACACAGAGCAAAACAATTGCAAAAAACGACATGTAGTAGCAAGGCATTAAACAACATAATCAGTCATCCATTTTGGAGGCTTCCTGGTGTGACGTGGGCCTCTGGTGATTTGGCCTGGTAATTGGTCTTCTAGGTCCAAATCTGGATTAACTTCCTCTTCAGTGGTACTCTCCTGTAATGGGCCTGGTGACTCCAGTGAAATGGGCAGAGGCGTATCATTCCCCTCACCTTGAAAAACCACCTTGTCCTTAAGGTGAAAATCTGGATAGAGCTGGCAGAACTCATCAAATGATTCCCAAGTAGCATTTTCTGGTGAAAATCTTGAGTTATCGTTCCATTGAATGAGAATCTGACGGGCTGCCTTGCCATGCTATAGCACGAGACGAGAAGCACAAACCGTAACCGGAAGGGACAAGGGTTTGTCACTCACCGTTGCAGGTGGTAAAGGACACGCTTCCATGGCAGCTATTCCACGAAAAGGTTCAAGGGCAGAAATATGGAAGATTTGGTGGATCTTGCACTCTGGGGGTAGATCCAATCGATAAGCAACCGGGCCTATTCGCTCGACAACCGAAAATGGTCCATAGAACCGCTTTGCCAGTTTTTGAGATGGACGGTGAGCCACTGTAGTTTGGCGGTACGGCTGGAGGCGCACAAGAACAAGATCCCCGACAGCTAGCTCAAGTTCCCGGCGATGTGCATTTGCTTTTTGCTCCATACGATGTTGTGCACTTCGGAGATTGTCCTTTAACGACTGTAACAAAGCGTCTCGTTCTTGCAGGAGTTCATCGAGTGCTTGGATTGAAGTAGAGCCCCGCGAATAAGTAGGAATCGTAGGTGGTAAGTGTCCGAAAAGAGCCTGAAAGGGCGACATCTTTATGCCGTTGTGGTAGCTAGTATTATAACAAAACTCCGCCCAATTGAGGAAGGTGAACCACGCAGCTGGCATCTCATGTGTAAAGGCTCGGAGATATTGTTCGAGGCCACGGTTCACAACCTCAGATTGCCCATCGGTTTGAGGGTGATAGGTAGTGTTGTGCCGTAGGGTGGTACCACTGAGTTCAAATAATTTCTTCCAGAAATGACTGACAAAGATGGGGTCTCGATGGGATATAATAGAACTGGGAAAACCGTGGAGTTTGACCACTATATCCGCAAATAATTTCGCCGTTTTCGCTGCTGTAAATTGGGTTGGAAAAGGTCCGAAATGAGCAGACTTGGTGAGACGATCGACCATGACAAGGATAACTGTGGAGCCACGAGAAGAAGGCAATCCTGTAATGAAATCCATAGTGACGGCATCCCAGACCAATGACGGAATGGGCAGGGGGTGAAGTAACTCGGTGGGAGCTTGTGTGGAGTATTTGGTTTGCTGGCAAATTAAACAAGTGGCAACAAATTGTTCCACATTGCGGTGCATGTGAGGCCAAAAGAAGACCTATGATAGACAGACCAATGTGCGCTTGACTCCGTTGTGACCAGCCAAAGGAGTTGCGTGGAACTCATGGAGAATGGCTGATTCTAAGGAAGCATGTGGGGTGATGTAAATGCGCTGTCGGAAAAATAACAACCCATCATGAATGGAATAAGCTCGTTAGAGTGTGCCGGCGATAAACTGCTTATGAAGGGATAACATGTCCTCCAAGTGTAGGATTCTCCGGCCGGAGTGTGACGAGGAATTCGGGCATAGGATGACTTTCCACAAACAAACTAGCTGGGGAAGAATCAGGCGAGTTCAACATGTGCTCTTCGTGTACGCGGGATAATGCATCGGCAGCACGATTGGCATGGCCAGGCTTATACTCAATCCGAAAATGCTATCCTAGCAATTTGCGAACATAGGCTTGTTGGTCCGGCGTCTGATGCTGGAATAACTCTTTGATACTCTTATGATCCCTACGGATGACAAAGAACCTGCCAAGAAGGTACTGACACCACTTTTGCACAGCTTCAGTAATGGCATGGAGCTTCTTGATGTAAGTGGAGGCTGCTCGGAGTTTAGGACCCATCTTTCTGCTAAAATAAGAAATGGGATGGCCTTCTTGCATGAGAACGGCTCCAATGCCCACATTAGACGCATCCGTCTCAACAATGAAATCCAAGTCAAAATTGGGCAACGTAATACCGGTGCTTCGAACATGGCTTGCTGAAGAGCCGCAAAGACGGTGGATGCACTGGTTGTCCACACAAAACTATCTTTGCAAAGTAAATCAGTAAGTGAAGCTGCAATGGTTGCGTAACCTTGAATGAACCGGCGGTGATAGCCGGTGAGGCCCAAAAAACCTTGTAATTGTTTTGGATTTTTAGGAAGAGGCCAATTCACCATAGTGTCGACCTTGTGAGGATCTGCTCGGACACCGGTGGAAGTAACAATGTGACCGAAATACTCCATAGTCCCTTGGCAAAAGAGACATTTGGAAAACTTGACAAAGAAGCTGTTAGAATGAAGGCAGACTAAAACTTTGTCAAGATGTGCTATGTGATCCTCAGTAGTGGCACTGTAAATGAGTATGTAATCAAAGAATACAATCACGAATTTGCGCAGAAATGGCGCAAAGATTCGGTTCATCGTGGCCTGAAAAGTGGATGGGGCATTAGATAAGCCAAACGGCATCACAAGGAATTCATAATGTCCATCATGAGCACGGAAAGCCAGTTTATAAATGTCTCGAGTATGCATTCGTATTTGATGATAACCAGCACACAAATCTAATTTGGTAAACACTGTCGCACCACCGAGTTCATCCAAAAGTTCATCGATGGTGGGAATGGAAAACTTGTCTTTAACCATAACAGCATTCAAGGCCCTGTAATCCACCCAAAAACGGTATGTCCCATCCTTATTATTGACCAAGAGAACAGGAGAGGAGAACGGGCTCTGACTGGGGCGAATTATCCTTTGGCCCAACATGTCACGGACGAATTTCTCCATTTCATTCTTTTGAAAGTGTGGGTACCGGTAAGGCCGAACATTGATTGGTTTAGTATTTGGAAGGAGATGTATCTTGTGGTCGACAATACGGTGTGGTGGTAGGCCCGTGGGAGGGTGAAATAAGGCATCATATTGCTGCAGTAGACGGAGAATAGGCAAGGGTAAATTTGGGGGAAATTCAAGGGCAGATGAGCTACTTGGTGGAGCCGGAGGGGTTACATCAATTTCCGGAAGCTGATGCAACTCAAACAAGCTATGTATCTCAGCTTGTTGAATTAATGCTTGGAACTAGTGGAAGGTAATCTGTCGTGGTGTATTGGACACATCACCACGGAGCAACATGGGTTTGCCGTCCCAACAAAATTCCATAGAGAGCGCGGCGTAGTCATGGGACACACGGCCAAGGTGTTGGAGCCATCGGATTCCAAGGACCACATCTGGACCTTCAATCGGTAACACATAAAGGTCCACAAGAAAAACATGTCCCTGCATGGTCAAGGGCACCCGGGGACAACGGAATTGGCACACCAAGAAATCTCCATTGCCAACGTACACTCTGAAAAGAGAGGTTGGTTGGATAACCAATCCCAAATTCTCAGTGAGCGCTGGTTGGATAAAGTTGTGGGTACTACCACTATCAATTAGTACCTAAAATTTGTGTTCGGCAATTTCGCCCACCAAACACAGTAAACGGGGATTACTTTGACCTGCTAAAGCATTGAGACTAGAAATGTCCCCAGTGAGAACATCATCCCCTTGCTCGGCTAGCAAGCTCTTTGCGGACGGTTCCCCATTGTCATCATCATCAGTTTCCAAAAGCAACAAAAATTTGCTTCGACAACGATGACCAGCGCTCCACTTTTGATCACAATTATAATACAGGCCCTTGGTACGTTTCTCGTGTAATTCAGTTGGAGATAAGCGTCGAATTGGTAAGGTAGGGGGTGGAGGTGTGTATAGCACAGGGGTGGGTTTAGGGGGATTCGATGTTGTGGTGGGGGGTTCTAGGGGGCCAGTTCGACCATGAGCGGGTGGCCTGCGTCGTCTCCTCAACACGAGCTTCATATGCACGCACGAGCGCGAACGTTTCCATCGGATTAGATGGCCGGGTCAAGAGCAACTCCCGACGGATATCCGGTTTCAAACCGGTGATAAAAAACAAAATAAGCAATTGCTCAGAAATTCCAGTAACTTTGTTCATCAAATCCTCAAATGCAGATTGAAATTCAGTCACAGAAGATGTTTGAGTCAACTTAGAGAGATTACCTTGGTGATCTTTGTAAAGAGAAGTGCCAATGCGCTGTTTGAGATTGATCAAGAAATCCTTCCATGTCGTCAACAGATTATTCGCCTTCATCCATTGGTACCAAGCGGATGCGCGGCCTTCCATGTGAAAGGATACAATCCGTAAACGGAGGACTTCAGAAGTGTCATGGAAATCAAAAAATTCCTCAATACGAAATGCCCAACCATTGGGGTCGGACCCATCGAATTTCGGTACCTCCGTTTCATCGATCGAAGTACAGGGCCTAGATCCGATCCACCCGTCAAGATGTCGGTTGTGTGGGGGCGAGGAGCCTGACGACCAGAAATCCCCGTTGAATGGCTAGAAGACCCCTGAAGTTGAGATCGGAGGTTCTCGAAGCGAGAATCCACCGTCGCCATGTATTGTTGCAACTTTTGGTGATAAGTAAGTGTTTGATCTTCAAATTGTGTCTGTAGTGCCTTGACGGCAGCAAGGAGGTCGGAATCCGCTATGGAAGAAGTCAATGAAAGCACCAATGATACGCCTACAACAACTCACACTTAGGCGCAGAGCACTCTTCGAGCGAGTGTTAGCTCCAAGAAGAAGAAATAGCAGGGAAGGAAATTGAAGGAAAGAAACAGAAGAAAGAGAGAGAAAAGAAGAGTTTTCTGTTAATTCCTTTAATGTTTTCATCTTGCAGCAAGACAGATTATATACCTCTCTCTATCCAACACAGTTCTCGAAGCCTAACAAACTCCAACCAAAATTGGTAAGAAGCAGAATTGCCAAACAAACTACACAGAGCAAAACAATTGCAAAAAACGACATGTAGTAGCAAGGCATTGAACAACATAATTATTCATCCATTTTGGAGGCTTCCTGGTGTGACGTGGGCCTCTGGTGATTTGGCCTGGTAATTGGTCTTCTAGGCCCAAATCTGGATTAACTTCCTCTTCAGCGGTACTCTGGTGACTCCAATGAAATGGGCAGAGGCGTATCAAGATCAGGTTGGGACGGTTTGGGTTGTCGAAAAAGATTATCAAATGGTTGAGTCCTTGCAGCAGAGAAGAAAAAGAAGGTCCATATAGCTACTAGGGATTCTACACAACCAGATCCAGATGGGTTAAACGTGATTGCCCAACTTCACCTCTTTTTTTCTTTTGAATTCATCCAGACTGGGGATCTTTATTTTTAAACATTGTTTCTTTTTAAATGAGATGCTTCTGATAGATTTTTGTATATAAATTATTTTCCTAAGGTTGATGTTTCTCATTAGAGCAATAAATCTCTATCCTGTTATTTCAGGAAAAAAAAAAATGTGTTCCTCAATGAAATCTGCCAAGTGAGATTTCTGGTAGGAATTCGATGAAATGGTAAATGCCCCAGACTCAAAATCTTGTGCTAAAGGGCATGTAGGTTGAAGTCCTCGTCAAGGCATAAATTTCATATGATGGGAGTTACCAGTGATTAGGCTCGGGTTTGCTAGGTTTCACTAGCTCATGATGGTACAGAAGAAAATATTTTGTTCCATTCATACGAAATTAGTACATCATAATTTCTTATGATATGATTAGCTCACCTCAAGATTTATACTACTGAGCTTTGCATTGAGCCGTGTTTTATATTACATTTCCCAATTGGTAGCTTAACCTCAATTTTTACTTCCATTTTTGGTGTCTCAGGAGATGGAATTCTGTGAAAGCCCTTGAAGCTCAAA
>QLOD02140908.1:8217-18340 GCA_003260245.2 Sideroxylon spinosum | reverse complement strand
TTACCATATTCTAGAAAAGGAAAAACAAAGACATTCCGATAAAAATTCAATTACGAGATTATGATGGAAAACCAATCTTTGATGGTTGAGAGAGTACTTGATAACTTAAGCAACTTAAAAAATACCCAGTAAATTCATTGAAGTTGCAAATTGAACCTAGAATATACAATGTTGAAGTGATACAGGAAATAACATCGAATACAGGTGCATCATATTGAATTAGTCGATCACCACAAAATACAATGCTTTAAATTACAGCCCAAAATATTGCAATGCACATGCAAGATGCTTGTCATCCTGTGATCATGAGTTGCAGGATAGGCCCAAAAACAAATTACTTACTTCAAAGTCACATTTATTTTAATTTTTTTATTATTACTATTTTTTTTATGATAAAAAGAATTTTAATAATTAGTTACAATAAAAAAATTATTAATGAAAGGCATTAAAGAAATGCCAACCAAGACAAAAGCAGCCCCCCCAATATACTAACATTTTCTCAACAAACGACAAAAAAGAATTTAAATCCAGCTCTATACGCCCACCAACCAACTATACAAGACAGATAACTCTCAAATCTATGCAAGGGCAATTCAACTCCTTGAGCTTTTTCTTCTGTTTCGCTCCTTTCTATTTCTAAATAAGTCAATTTAAACAAAATGAAACCAGCCTCACTCCTTTCTAAATAAGCCAAGTAAAACAAAAAGGGACCACCCTCAGCTCCCTCTTCTTCTGCCACTCTAACCGTAACCCCACCAAGACTCGAACAACTTTTTGGTTCTTTTGGTAAAAAATAAAAAAGAAATCCAAATGCACTACAAAGCTAGGGAAGAGAAAATTCCACAGCTCCTTCGACCAGGGACAGTGAACAAAAATATGCTCAATTGATTCTCCATCCCCTAAGCAAAGGCAACACCAGTTAACTAAGACTTGCCTCCTCAATTTCAGATAATATTGTAAGGATTCATCCCTACATTACACCCCAACAAAAATTGCTACCTTGAGGTTCACTCATGAGCTCCAAATCTTCTTCCAAGAGAAATCTACCTCCATACTCCCGATTAAGAAACTACAGTATGATCTCACTTCAAATCCCCCACTTTGACAGACTCTATTGAATTTTGCCTACCCCTCCCCAGTTTTCATTATATACTAATTCATGAAAAAAATAAATCTCTCTAAATTGTCAATCAAATAAATTCTTTTGTAAAATGACATTCCATCCAACAACCTAGCCACATCCCATTTGAAGATATGATCTACTGCTACTGACGCCTAGTTGTCTCCCGCTAACTCATAAATATCAAGAAACAGATCACTTAAATTATCTTTGGGGATTCGTGACTGGCTCGAAAATATAGTCCTAACACCACCCCCAACCTGCCAAGATAAATATTCCTTGAATCTGGTCCATTGCCTTCAAATTCCTTGGAACAAACTACCCCATGAGCAATGGTTCTACTAAGCAAATTCCAATCACCTCAATCAGCCCAATATTTAAATGATATGATTCTCCGCCATAACCTCTTCCACACAGCAAACCTCCAAACTTCTTTCCCTAACAAATCAATATTAAATGACTTTACACTTCTAATGTCGACCCCTCCATCTTGAATAGAAAAACATATTGCTCACTAATCCTCCAAGTGGTATTAAAGGCATCACTTACTCAACCTTAAAAAAAGTCCCTTCAAAGTTTCAAGCTTGTTAATCACAAACTCCGGTATTGTAAACAAGGACATGAAATGAGTGGGCAAGCTAAAAAGAGTACTCTTAATCAAAACTACTCACATTCGTTTAGACAAATACTTTTGTTTCCACTCAGAAAGCCTCTTTTAATATCTTTCTACCACTCCCACTCAAACATCTACCGCCTTGTGACATGGCTCTAAACGCAAGCCCAAATAAGGTGATGGTAACTTTCTTACTCTCAACCCAACATGGTGGCAAGCGCCTCCATATTATCCACTTCCCAACTAGAATCTTCTCAATTTTTGCCAAATTGATCTTCAAACCTAAACATTGCCTTAACACAAAACAACATGAATATTAAACCCATAGTTGCAACACATCTGCCCAACCGAAAATAATGGAATCATCAGAAAACAATAGATGGAACACCTCTACAGAACTTTGGTATCTACCTCCCACATTTTCCTCTGAATACATCTTAGCTATCTTGAACCCGACATGCCCCCATGGCCGCGCCCAACCATTGTGCACCACTTCACAGTATTCACACAGTTTCCCTCACAAAACAATCTGCCTAGAATTCCGGCGACTTCTCCGATGTGGCAATGGTGTACCCACTGAAGAAGACGAAGTCTGGCACGTAAACCGAGTGCTCACTAGCCAAGGCTAACACTTACGGAAACCACATTAGAATACTGTCGCCGCTCAAAAGGTGAGCCAGTACCACCACAGGCTCGTTTGGTTTCTTCCAATTCTAGGTCTAGTTTTTTCTTTTGTTGATGGTTTCTTTTCAGACCCAGAAATTCACCACCATCCCTTGCTTGATCTCCAACGTATGTGGTGTCACTCAAGTGAGTTTCATTGCTCCATGCAATAGTGGCTTCAGTGATGCGACTACATTCACCATCTCTCTCTCTAATCTCTCAATGAAATTTTTTGTTAAATTACCTTCCATAAATCAACCTTGATTGCCTTATCCACAAATCTGTTTGAGACTTCCGTCACTAAAATGAACAAATAAAAGGTGTGGGTCTCTCCAACCAAGACCTCTAAAAACCTCTAAAAAAACTGAAGTAATCAACTGGAGTCCCATTAATCAATACTGAAAACCTTACTGTGGAGACACCAATAAATCCATGGCCACCATTTCTCCAAAGATCCCATTTTTTTTTTCAACAAATACACCAAGAAATCCTCATTCAAAAGACCATAGGCTTTTTATAGGACTAGCTTATAAATTATACCCTACCTTTTGCTTTTCATCCTCGAATCTACCACTTCATTAGGCACCAACACTGCATCAAGAATATGTCTCCGTCTAATAAGTGTGTTTTGGGACTCCTGAAATAACTGATGACGTCACCTTCTTTAGGAGGGAAGCTAGAACTTTCACGGTTAATTTGTATAGACTGCCCACCAAATTACTAGGTCTAAAGTTTATTGCATTTTTTGCCCATTCGTCTTAAGAATCAATGCAATAAAAAAATAATGTGAGGTCTTGTTATGAGTTACTGGAAGGAAGAGATGAGGTGAGCTTCCCTTGGGAGAAAGTTTGGAGGAATAGGATGCCCACTAAGATGTTTTTCATTTAGTGTGTAGCTCAAGGGAGAATTCTCACATAGAACAATTTGCAGTAGAGGGGCAGCAGAGGGGCCACATTTCAGTCAATAGATGCAGTCTTTGTGAAGAACAAGAGGAAACTATTGACCACATTCTAATTCACTGCAAATGGACTCAGATGACTTGGGATTTCATTTTAATGGTTTTTGCCTACAGTGGGTATTTTCAAAGGATTTAAAAACTTTTTTGAGATCTCAGTGGGGTTTCAAGTTGAGTCAGCTCAATACGAGATCTTGGCATCTAATGTCATTTTTTTTTTAACGGAAAGAGAGAGAGAGAGAGAGAAGAATTTTTGAAAGGATAATACACCCTTATACAGGTGAGTTTATTTTTGTCATGTCCGTATAGCTGGAGGGTGGAAGCAGTTGACCAAGATTTGAATTCCTTTTTGTCTTTTGCCAAGAATATATATAAGTTTTGGAGGGCTTATATATCGCTTTTATGGAATTGCCTTAATGCTTTCTTTAATAAAATATTTTATTCATCCAAAAAAAAAAAAAAATCAGAGCAATAAACTTCACATTAATCCTTTTGACAAAAGCCTATCACCTCTATGAATTCTGAAAAATCCCGCATTGAAGCAAAATTGGAACTGCAATACAGCCTCGCAGAAGGGAATTTTATTAATTATAATCCCATCAGACACCAAGGGTGGTCCTATCTAAAGGTTACCACCCTTAACTCCTCCAAAAAATACCCTATGACAAGGCATGGGATATATGTCCGACTCCCATTCATAAATTAGACACTCAAATATCCTACTTTTAAGGATATTTGAAGAACTAGTAAATGAACATTTACGACAAAAGAAAAATTTTCAGCCTTTCACATTGATATTAAACAAAAATTTCATTTTTCTCTAAAATTTGACCAAATTTCAAATACATTATTTGATAATAATCATATCTAATAAAATATTTAATATATTTAAATGTCAACTACATGTCTACATATCCATATCCAACTACTGGATACATTACCTGATATCCTAAAATTAAGGTTTAGAAAGGTCTTGACACCTAGATACATATCCACATCTAACACTCATACCCAGTCCATGTAATATAGTCTAGACCTATGGTCATTGGGACCATAAACTCCGATGAACACCCAAAAAAGGTTATCATCCAAGCACTTGAAGCAGCAACTGACAGTGAAAATTCCCACCTCACTGCCTTCCAATTATACAACAATATCGTCCCACATCACCAAAAAACCTCTTGATGGTCACCAAATTCACCTCTTTTCCACCCTAGATGCATCTTATTGTTAGTTCATCCACCAACTCCACTTTATTCCAGTAAAAACACCACATCTGGTCCCTACATACCTAGCGTAGACTAAACAACTGCTCTCTTCTCCCTCCCTTTGACATTCCTACCATTCCAACAAACTGTTTTTCGCTTCCTATGTAACTCAAAAACAATGCCCCCCCCCCCCCCGACCTTCCTTTTGCTTCAAAGTCACATTGTTAGATGGGGGCTTGCACTTCATCATGGAATAATTGTGATATTAAATACTAGCTAACTAGCCTAATGATGACCAGGTGCAAAAGAGTATGGAAAGGACATACTACTTCCCCTCCAAAAGACATGAACTGCTTTGGTTGAAATTCTTTAACTAGTTAAATCATTTATTGTAGGATTACACCAGAACGCATTTTGGAACAAATCTGTTTCTAGTTGTTCAGCTATTTGGACCATTCAGAAATAATAAACTGAGAACCAAAATAGTTAGTTTCTTCTGATTTAGTGACGAACTGAACCAACCCAAATTATTTCACACCCATAATTTGAGGTATGGATCTTAGTGCCAACTAGGCAGTTAAGCCCTCGAAAACTTGATAACTATATGAATATATATAATTTGATTAGAAATGTAATCAGAGAAGCTAGAAGATGTGGTTTTAGAGGTCAAAGTCACAAGTGAACCTCAAGCCTAAATACTTAAAAATCTTTTATCAACAGCTAGGATCTTACAAGCTTTAGCAATAGTGCCAACAAAGAAGAAAAGAGAGATAAATACTAAAACAGCAAGACAATCTGAAGTACATTTTGGTTGTGTATTTCTTATCTCCACTTGGAATTTCTTTCAAACATCTCCCAGAATCCTGATCTTCAAAGCAAATAACCATGTTCTCTTCCAATAAGAAACAATGGAACATTCTCAGTTAGCAAATTACACACAAGAATAAAATTTTCAATTAGTTAATCTAAAGATATGATTGAGAAGAAAAGCACTCTCTCTCTCTCTCTCATTTTTTTTTTTTAATAATATACTTTATCAAAGTTTATCTCTAGCAGGTGTGAAAGAAACATGACATCAAATTGCTTCCAGAAAAAATAAGAATACAAAGTAAGGAGAAAATGAAAAATTTATAGGTCTCTAATGCAATAATAGTCCAACATATTTTGATTAGGATCTGAAATCTTTGCGGGCACAATTATGGCAGTGTTAAGATTCAGAAGCCAACTGATACTCCAGAAGTATCACCTCTAGGCTTATGAACTTGAGCATATAAAATAACTAAAGCTTGGACCAACCAAAGGCAGTGACCAATATCTTACAACTAAAATATCATTTTTTGCTCGAAATTTACATCATGATCATCTATAACTAATATCAGTAGAAGCGAAGACCTCACCAGGTTTAATATCCCTATGGGTGATATTGCGGTCATGACAGGATTTTAGTGCCATCAGCTGTGCGAAGAAAATTATTAAATTAGCCAGTCATACAGAAGAAAGAGTAAAGAAAATAGAGCACAAATCAGCTTAGGTATGCATGTAACAGAAATGAAAAAGTCAATAAATAAAGACACATGCACATACTTACATGAATCAATTTACTGTTTCGACCAATTAATATCAAAACTCCATTAAAAACCACTATTTCATAGCTTTAAGCAAACAAGATGACCACTTCATGAGTTCGTTCGCTGTTGTAGTTTGAGTAATTTAAAAAATTAATAATAGATCAAATCAAATAGCCAGGCAGTATTAGAAATTAAAAAAAAAAAAAAGTCCTGAAAGGTCTGAACTAATTCTTAATACCTTGCCCGTCATTTAGCAGCAAAATTATGCATATTTTGGTCATGAAGTTTAGTTGGTTAAAAACTGGATCATCCACTTTCTTGAGGCCAGAACGTGCACAGATGATGCGGCATAATCCAAGAAAGATGAGGTAACAAAACTCAAACAAGACAAAGATATGAAAAGTAGAAGGTGTCTCATCCCGGTAAGGCTCGTCAAAGTAGAAAAAGATGTCTAAACTCGTACAAAAAATGAGTTTTCAAAATAAAAGAACAAAGAATCAACTAATGCAGATACTGCAGATGTACCAATTGCTGTATAAGATTGCGCATTTCCTCTTGTCCCGCCTCTGTTGTCTTCAACCAATGCCACCATTTTGATGGATGCAATATCTGGACATGTTTTATGTGTTCATCCCTTGCTTCATCAGCATTATTTCCAACTTCTTCAGCTGTATACAGAAGCTTTGACAAAGACACACCTTCGTGACGAAATACAAGCCATATGTCATTAGATCGAGACTCAAAAGACTCTACAAATCTCGCAATATGATTTAAACCTTCTTCATTGGCAACTCCCTGTAGTTTATTTCTGTTTCGCAATATACTATCAAAGTTCCATTCATCTCCAATCTCATAAGCAGTTGATTCATTTGTTTTTGGGGGCTCAAAATCTGATTGTGATTCTTTCAAGACAGATTCTGATATCCCAGCCGATAGCAACCCTCCTAGAAATGAAGATGCATTTAAGAAAATTTCACCGAAGTACTTCTCCCGCAGGCCACTTAAGTAAACACCAGTCCCTTTCTCCACCTAGTAGCAGTAACTAATCATTTCATGCTCTAAAGATCAGCAAATAAAGAAAAGAGAATGAAATTTTTTGTCCCACAAAAGCATTAAAAAAACAGTCTTACAAGCCTTGATCCAATATGAAATATACCCTCCAAGGAAATAAAACAGTTCCCCCCCCCCCGGGCCCCCGCCGGGGGGGGGGGGGATGAGAAATTGTGGCAGATTGGCAAGCAGAGTCGTCAAATAACATAGTGACATTTTTTTTGTTTTGGGGGGGGGGGGATTCTGAGTTTGTTCTTATTGCTTCGAGGAACGAGTAACAATACAAGGCCATTGAAATTTTCAGTCAAAACAAGTGAACCACAAGACACAATAATTATTGTGAATAGAACAAAATATTTCATCAACATCTAGCAGCAGTTAGTTTTGAGTACAGCAATTGGAGGGAACAAATGAATCATGCATGTTGTATCATGCTTAGGCCATGATACTCTTTGATAGCTGTGCAGAATTGCATTCCATCCAAACAAAACCGGAGAATTATTGCACAAGTATTTCCTTTGTTTGATATTTTTACGCAAGATTATTTGAAGGATTGAAGATTTTGTATTTTGATGTGTTTCAGGCTTGAACTAACGAATATCAGAGGAAAAATGCTAAGTCACTTATCCAAGTTGGAACACTGGAAAAAGAACTTAAAGCATCTTTCCACGAATGATTTGGTACACATCTGCACACTTCCGATGTAGAAAAAAAAAGGCATCCAGAAAGCATCTTCCAACATAGGATAGCACACTTTCAATGTAGGAAAAAGTCCAGACATTAGAAGTTTACAATTCCACATAATTTATCTAAGGCATCCTACCGGCTTCTAACGTGGGAAGCGCTGTTAGCCTTTTACATTTAGAAAAATTGAATGTAAAGGTTCCTTTTCCTCACTTAATAAGTCCCAATCCTATTAATACTTAAAGATAGGTATGGGAATGACCCTCTATTTTATTTTTATTTTTTCGGCTGCTGCTTCTGCCTAGCACAGCTCTCTTCTTCCACAAGGTGTAACTAAAACCCTGGCCTAGGCTAAGGGTGAGACCATAGAAGTTATGGATTATGAAACCCATAGAAGGTTTGACATTGTATTGTGAAACCTTCCATTTGAATTATGCAACTGTTGATAATTCAACTGAGTTATAAAACATTGAATGAATGGAAACCATAATGACAATCAGTGAATCCCAAAGATGAAGCTCTTCTATTTCAACAATATCTCAAATCCATTTTTTCTCACAATCTTTATTTTAGAAACACAACTTATCTTCTTCAACAAACCAAGTTTCTCCTTCTAATTTTCAAACCCAAACCTTCACTAGTGATCATGAGGATGACAACCAGTCTCATCAGGATATTACTTCACAACTTCTCCAGCACTTGGGAACACAAAATGAAGTTGCAGCACTTTTACCCTAAATGTATTGAGTAAGAAATAATTTCTTTACCTTCCGGTCCTGGGGCTAGTTGAAGTTCAAAACAGAATTTAAATCCTTAAAATATTTTATGATGAGGAAAAGAGTTTTAGGCAGATACAAAGAGAACATTTATATAAACTATAAAAAAATTCCACATGAGCTAATTGAACTGCTTACCATTATTCGCTTTAGGATGAATAGATCATCTGTGCAAGAAGCATTGGCAAGGTCACAAGCATGTGAGCTCATTTGTGAATTTCTATCATAAGTATCCAGGTATATAGTATTAAATGAAAATTTTCTGTTTTGCTGACCCCAATTTGAACCATTGCTGGCTTCATTACAATTCCAATAAAAAGCCAGCCAAACTTCTCCAAATGCTCCACGTCCAAACCGTTTCTTTAGAATGTACCTAATAAAAAATAATGCTAAATTACAATAGAAATTATTCCTAAAAGAAACGGAGAGAAGAAAATCTCGAAAATTCATGCATAGAACAAGTAGAAAACTGGTATAAGCATAATTCCTTTTTAACAAGTCTTGGAAGGAGGGGTGCGGGAGAGAAAAAAATGAGCACCAACTTATTATTACCTTTTGGATCAATAAGTCTTTGAACTCTTTCTATTCCTTCATGGAATATATTTGATATTAAACTTGTAGAGGAAGTTTAGTACTAGTATCACTATCTCCCATATATATGTGGTAGAGATGGGTTACAAAGCCCTCTTGGTAAATGGCTCAAAATATAAAAGAACGTAAAATTTAGGGGGAGAGAGAGGATGAAAGATTACAAGCTCACTAGTTGGTCAAGAATTTTGGTACTTATACCAGAGATCTCATCTGAATTTCATGTTCATCTGGATTGCAGGGGTGAGAGGCAGGGGGAGGGCAACCCTTTCATTATGTAGCCCTTCACTGTTGGAATCCCCCGTCCCCTCCAGTAAAAGGGACAAACCATTAATGATCCAAATCCCTCAAAGCTCCAAATTTTTTTCAAATGAATACATCTGTAAAGAAGTAGCTGCCAAATAAAAATTATCCAAAGGACCATTGAGATTGGTGCCTCTTGGAACTGACTCAAGAAACCCTCCATTGTGTAAAATTTGGGAGGCTAGGGGTAAGCAAAGATGACAAATTAATCAAAAACAAATGAAATCTACCTCGAGTCGGGCTTAGCATACTCAGCTGATCCATTCTCAGAACCAATATTGTGGATAGGGATTGATTCAATAAAACCAAGGAAACCAGCAAAGCCTTCAGGATTCATACATTTGTCATTATCCCCATTAACAGCCATCCCAAAGTGCCAGCACATATTCTGGTTGCTATACAAATTTAAAGGTCCACCTACATCAAAGCACAATTAGAAGTAGCTCTACGTGCAAGCTGACAACAAACATACGAACTGAAAAGCAGTTACGATTAAAAAGTTTAATATTGTGAGTGTGGAGAGAGAGAGAGAGAGAGAGGGGATGGAGGGCATAATTATGGCATATAATTTTTCTCAAAAAGCATTACAAATGCA
>QLOD02140879.1:0-18347 GCA_003260245.2 Sideroxylon spinosum | reverse complement strand
TTTCGTATAATAATAGAACAAATGAAAATTGAAGCGAGACATTGAAACTGAGACAAAATTAGAGGGATAAAATGATTATTTAACCATAATCAAACTACCATGCTTTATCAGATCAATATTGTATTTTTTCTAAAACTGTTTTATTTATATTTTTCAGAAAATATTTTTTTTAAGTAAATATTTTATTTCTAAAACATTTTAGATTGAAATAACGAGAGCCTTTTGGTCGGATTTTGTGTTATTTGTGTTTCTGCATCATAACAGGACCTGTTTTCCAACGAAGACCAAATGTTGATGGATGAATTGTTCACACAAAACAGCCGACAGAGTGCAAAGGCAATGCGTCAATTGTCAAAAGCTATATGGATGAACTTTTCATTGGACGCCCCACTAGTCCATTTTCTTACTTTCTGTTCTTAAAAGGAACAGGAAAAAAGAAAGAGAGAGAGAGAGAGAGAGAGAGAGAGAGAGAGAGAGAGAGAGAAGAAGAAAAGAAAAGTGAGACCAGTGATCAGAGATCAAAGCAACAAAAAGTGAGAGATAGAGATTCTGACAAATTGTGAGACAAGAAGTACTTCATCATTAATTTAACTATTTTCATCACTTGTAAAGCACTAATTAATAGTGCCATTGCTTTGCTATATACGTACATAAACCTTAATCTACGAAACGTAGGAATTAAGGACCACCGAATTGAAGTACCATGCAAATTGTATATGCATGTCCCCCCACAACTTGCTTGTTTCTGTCCTCATTTAGTGATCGGGAGATGCTGCATATAGATCAATCACTGCTTCTCCAATGCAAGTGTTTTGATTCCAAACAGATTCCTTATGCATGTAATCCCGTAATTACGATATAATAAAATAAAGAAACAAGAAGCTATGAGTAAATAGAAAGAATTTACAAATAAAAAAACAAAATTTTATTCAAAGGGAATTTAAAGGTGTACTGAAGGTGTAACCAGAAGATATTAGTACAAAAGATAAAATAAAAAATTTTGAAACTCTATTAAAATAAGGATTCAACTTCCCTTTTTATGGAAACAAAAGAAATCCAAATTCCATTCTTTCTTGAAATACAGTATGTACAATACTAAGCATGTAAAGTTTATCTAGAAGTTAATTTTCTTCTAGCAAAGACACATGGCCTCTAGAAAATCAAATTAATTTCTTTTGTTAGAAGTATGATGTGTCCTCCTGATTTTGGCTCTTAACCGAGCATTGACCTATGTTGCCCCTTATCTACATAGTCAGATATTGTTCTCTCACTTTCAAGTATACCATTAGCCTGAACTAGCCATCCTGAATCAGCCCCTCAATTTCTTTACCCATCCATTACTATTCCAACCTAGTAACCTTTTGCAAACACAATCATATTTTCCAAAACAGCAAACAGCAAACCTAACTACCTTTACCCTACACATCAACCGAACCGATTTCCATCCAAAAGATTTAGAAGATTGAGGAGACTTTGAAGAATCATTCTAGCACTGGTACCCACAAGGATATAGATTTTCAGAATTTGTGCTCTCACCTAGACTTGAAACGGCCTTCCAAAACCTTAGCGGTATCTTTTTCTACTACCCCAGATCAACAGCACTCGCTTCCAAAGAAAAGAATAAAAAGGCCATCCTCAGTCCTAACTCTAGCCAAAAAGAGTCGTTCCTAATTTGGCTTATACTTGGACTGAAGCCTATCAACAATTTTTTATTGCGCGTCAGATTAATCCTCTACCATACCAGGTGCCAGGACTATCTCTCTTTTGCTCTTTCGATCTTTCTAAGCATTGTGAATATCATGGAGCATCATTAGGTCATGACACCGAAAGCTGCTTCACTCTAAAGCATAAGATTCAAGACCTAATCGACAATGGGACGATAGTGGTTCAAGCTTCTGTAATTCCAAATGTTGCCTCTAGTTATTTGACAGACCACAAGCCATCATACCCTACCAGAGGCAATGATAAAAAAAGAGTCTTCAAGGATCAACTTCCAACAGAGCAATCGGAGCCTTCAAGCATTGGTGAAAAGGGTTTGCAGGAACCCGACATTTTTGTTTTTCTTTTTCAATCTCTTGTATTTACTAAAATTTCGAAATATAAATACCAACGTGCTTGTTATTTTAAGATTCTTTTGTCAACTCTATTCATTTTTCAAGAATTCAAGATCTCAAATACAGCAATATTTCAACAAACAAAGTTCAGCAATCACACTTAGAATATTAGCATTCTTCATACTTAGAATATTAACATTCTTCATATCTACAACTCATTAACTCACATTTTTTGAAGACAACATAAAACTAACACCAATTTTCAAATCACTGATAAAACTAGGTACCCCCATTCTCGAGACATTTCAATCACTAGACTTTCACATCAAATTAGCATGTCATTGATTACGCAAACTTCACACAAAAAACAACACAATCACACTACTTGCAATACACTTACATTCTAAAAAAACCTCCTCCCAGGGGCATTCTTCTTCAAATTCATCCAACACTTAAGGATACCCCAAAGTCCCTCCCGCCACTTACACAATGTCATCTCATAATCACATCATTCGGTTAGACGAAGTAACATCACATAACTTAGTCAAATATTTGTTATGTTAAGTTGATACCTATCTCTTTCAGTCGTGTAAAGGCTGCCTTTCGTCTTTCGAAAATAACCATTGGACCCTTGTGAAATTTTGAATCTGCATCCAAAAATTGTGTATAGAATTTTCAAACCTTTCAAAATATTCAATCATTTTTCATCAAACATTCTTTGTGATGGGCTAGTCTATTAAAATCATTGCTAAGCACTAACACATATTTAACACAATAGAATGACCCATACTTCAAGTGTTCAATCCAATAATCTCAATGTTTGCCAAAACTACGGGTGATCTAATTCTCGGTTCACCAAGATACATAGGTAACCAAATAGGTTCGATCACCGCATTCAAGAGATCAAAGCAGTGCGGATATTTTCTAATACCTAAAAGTGGTTGTCAATACAATCTAGAGCTTGATAGATTAATAAACTAGTTTTAATATAATAAGTGGTACTCAATTTTCAAAATAAAAAAAAAAAAAGAAAATCAAACTTTTGCCCTTAGTAATTTTGAAAGCTCATAATACTAAGTCTCCAAACTTAAAATGACTAAAGGCAATCATTTCAGTTATCCTGAATAGATTTTTAGGATCGTCCATAGTCAAGCTCTTTGAGTCTAAATATATATATATATATATCAAATCATACATTCTTTCCATTTAACCCGACCTAAGATCATCCTTCCACATTGGGGTAAGCAAATAAGAAGGCTCAAACGTTAGGGGCTTTCCTCATCATCAAAGGCCATCATCTCATCCAAACAAGTCAGCTTAACTCAAGAAGAATCATTAGAGTAAGCAAAGAAGGTATATTTGAACAAAGCCGTCAAATTCAAGAAGATGGAAGGCATTTATTTCTGCTATCTCTAGAACTAGGTCAATTATCCCTTGGAAAGCCTTTTGAGCCAGTTCATATTGTTTTGCATTAAACTCCCAAAGATTGTCTTACACACTAGGGTAAAGGAAGAAAATAGTATAGAGCCAGGCATTACAAAAGAAGAGAGCCAAAATTTATTAAAAAAAAAAAAACAACAACAAGAAGCTTGAAGTCCAAATGAGGGAATCCAACAGAAATCAGAGTCAAAGTAAAGGCAAAATAGAAGTACAAATATCATTAAAGACTCGAGAACCTTAGCAAGTAGTGACCAAGCTCTAGCTCTTAAACATCATCAACAATGAAGTACGCTAGAATAAGATGACATTGGGATTATTCAACCCCAGAAACATAATTTGAGCCTTAAATATCCTTCGTTTCTACAACCCTAACCCATAGCCTATATTATGGTCCAAATAAAAGACCTCTTGGATTGAGTATGATAGCTTTGTTCAAATACAACCATCGATGGCACTCGAAGCACTCCCTAGGACAGAAGGATGAGTTCTCAAGAAAACGACCTTATAGATGACCCTTGGTTTATTTTACTCGAGTAGAAATAGGATTTTGAGCTTGTACATTCCTTCTATTTTGTTCGCATCGTAAAACTAGGGCTACATTATAACCAAAAATAAAGTCTTTTTCGATTGACAATGGTCATTTAGTCAGAGAGCTTTCACAAGCTAGGGGCAATCCTTTTTGCCAAACTCATAAAACCTTGCTAATTGATAATGGTCTATTAATCCAAAAGCTCCTGAAGCAAAGAAAGCCCTTGAGAGAATAAAAAATGCTTTCAGTGACTAGATCTCTTGACAAAAATTCAAACATGGTTAATAGCTCCTTGAACACTTCAAAAGTAAGGTCATTCATAAAAATAGTATTTTTCAGATCAGTGCACAAGCATTCATTCTGTCACGCTAGTGAGTCACACATCTTGTAAACTAACTAATCATTCATTTTCAAACCAGAAATTCAAAGCATATTTTTACAAGTATATACTAGATTCTTTCATTCAAATTCATTCATCTTGCATAACTTAATCTTCCTAAAATGCACGTTATTTCAAGTGCATTCAACAATTGCACATGACTTTGTTCTCAAATCAAGACCGCACATGGCTATATTCTCCTGTTTTCAAACTCTCAAACAAATTTTCAAAATTCAAACATTTTCAAAATCAAACACCTTAGGATCGTGCACATGATTACGCACTTTTCATAAGCATCCAACAATGATTTTGATATTATCATGATAAAAGGCATAAAACAAACATGAGCATATCAACATATGAAGTTGGCATTCTTCTCATCAACATTCAGAACAAAGTGCGGGATCACCAATAACCAAAGAGCGAGTCATCCTTTAGAAAATCAACCACAAAGCATGAAATCAATGTCAACCAAGGAGTAAAGATCACATAACACATCAAGAGTAAAACTCCTATTCATTCGGTAAATTTAGAATCATGAGATAGGGTTGGCCTCGAGACCAAAAGCTCCTTACTACACCAGACTAGACCATGTAAAATGAAGCTTGAGAGTAAGCTTCCTTGCTAGTCTAAACCAAACAAGAAAGAATTAAAGTGTCCAAGCAAATGCTTTAAACTAAATTAAACCAGACTAGATTAGAAAGATTTAAAATGTCTAAGCAAATGCTTTAAACTAAACTAGACCAGACTAGACCAGACCAGACCAGAATAGAAAGAATTAAAGTGTCCAAGTTTAAACCAAACTAGAATAGATCGAGCTAGGCTCCTTATTTAAAATTTTTCATTTCTAGACCAGACCAGACCAGACCAGATAAAGCTAGGCTCTTTACTTTACATTTCTCACTGCCAAACCAGACTAAAAAGAGCTAGGCTCCTTATTTTACATTTCCCCTACTAGACCAGACCCAATAGAGCTAGGCTCCTTATTTATGTTACTGCCAAATTAGACCAAACCCGACCAGATAGAGCTAGGCTCTTCATCGGACCAGTCAGAGAAAATTTTTCTAAAGAAAATAAAACTCTTCTTTAGATCAAATACAAGATATTGAATTCTTTCTGCACGAAAGTACACCGAAGAGATAGACTCCTTGATTGGGAAAAAACTTTTCCTTACCAAACTAGACCAAATAAAGCTAAGCTCCTTACCAGACTAGACCAGATAAAGCTAACAAAGCTTCTCATTAGTCAAAACCCAGAGTTAGAACTCCCCTTCTAGTCTTATGTCAACCATAGGATTCAGAGTCAAATACCAAAGTTAGAACTCATCTTCTATAGTCTTATGTCTACCAAAGGATTCAGAGTCAAATCCCAAAGTTAAAACTCCCCTTTTGTATTCTTATGTCCACCATAGGATTCAAAGTCAAATCTCAGAGTTAGAACTCCCCTTCTGTAGTTTTATGTCCACCGTAGGAATCAGAGTCCAAACCCAGAGTTAGAATTCCCCTTCTATAGTCTTATGTCCACCATAGGATTCAGCGTCAAATCTTAAAGTTAGAACTCCCCTTCTATAGTCTTATATCAACCATAGGATTTAAAGTCAAAACCCGAAGTTAGAACTCCTCGTCTATAGTCTTATGTCCACCATAGGATTCAGAGTCAAATCCCAAAGTTAGAACTCCCCCTCTGTAATCTTATATCCACCATAAGATTTAAAGTCAACTTCAAAGTTAGTACTCCCTTTTCAAATTCTTGTGTCCACCATAAGATTCAGAGTCAACCTCGGAGTTAGTACTTACTTTCTGAAGTCATGTGTCTACTACAGGATTCAGAGTCAAACCAGGAATTTGTACTCCTTTTCCAAAAATCTTGCCGAAAACAAGGCTTCTTTATCAAAATCCAATGTTAGCCATAAGACTAGATGTCAACCTAGGAGCCAAGCTCATTTTCTCACAATCCAATGCTTAGTATAGGATTAGATATCGATTGAGGAGCAAGGCTCCTTACCATACCAGACCAAATAGGGCTAGTCTTGAGAGTAACGCTCCTTACTAGACTAGTTCAGAAAAGCGAGGCTTGAAGCTAAGGCTCCTCACCCTACTAAATCAAATAGAGCAAGGCTTAATACAACGATTAGGTAGAAAACCAATCACCCCTCTAGGAGCAAAACTCACTTCTTCTAGATTAGTGCCAAACATAAGCCCATGAGCAAAGCCCATTCCTTCGAGGCAAATGTAATGTAAATCATCATTTACTAATTTTTTTTTTTTTAAGATTTCTTTTTGAGAATCAAATGTAGAGCATAACTTATCTATCAATTCAAAAGTGAAACTCCTTTCCAAAGATAAGTGCAAGGCACAAATGTATCCTCAAAGTTAAGAAGACAACTTCTGCAACTGTTCAATTGTAAGGCAAGCTACAAGTTTATTTCTTTTTTGTTTTAACATTTAAGGGGCCAAAATAGGTTGTCTCATTTTCATTTTCTACCTTAGATAAGCTAAGTCAGAAAAAGGGGCAATTATTGATACCCTAATTTCGCCCATTCATTTAATATTTACATTATCTAATGCTTTTATTTGAATGGTGGTCTACTGATTAAATTTTCTTGATGGTAGGATATATCAATGGGCCAGAATTTGATAAAAAGCAAACAACCAGTAAAGTGCTGATTATACCTTTGAAATTACGAAAAGGCCAAGATGAAGACCCAGATCAAATAGAAGGCCACCAAACTACACAGATATATCCAAGACACCAAACTAACAAGTCCAACATCCACAAAGGAGTTAAAGTCTAGATTCAAAGGTCAATTCGGTGTAGAAGTCAATGATGGCCTCTATCGATGCCCCTAAGACCAATATCAACCGGAATGCCCAGATCAAGCTAGAAACGAGCAATATGATACAAAACATCCCTAAAAATTCTAGAGAACATAATACAAAGCTTAGAGTATCCAAAAAGGCCTTCCAGAGTTCATTCGGGCTCCACTGACTCAAAATAGCTCCTACCGATAAAAAGAAAGCTATTGGCGCCCTGAACATAATTTGAGCATCTAGATGATGTTAGAATACCCTCAAATGGGACATAAATGTTGAGGGTTCATTCCTTGAGGTAATGGTATGGCTAGGTCTGACCAATTCAAACCTTAGGAGGTCCCCCCGCTAATTCATTTATAAAATTTGTTAATTTTTTATAAATTTGTAAAAGCATCCTAGAGTCCCACTGATGGAATTTTGGACTCCTCATACCCAAAAACAGAGGAAGGTTTCATCTTAGTGGTGTCTCCAAGGCTAAGCCAAAGGCTTGGCTGACCTCGTCTCTATTTTAGTCCATTTCGGAGTAGTAATTTTCAAACAGACTTAACTTGCTCCTAGAGAATCCAAATTGAACCAAATGTTGACCTAATTGGTTTAATTCTCTCCAAAAAGTGCCCAGGACATCTTGGAAGCTCCCAAAAACAATGCCAAAGGTCTTAGAATGGCCTGAACTTGTCGGGACGTAACTCAAACCTTGTAGAACATGGCCTGAGCTAAGGGCTCAGGCCAAAGCAACCACTATTTTTGCCTAGCCACCAAAAACATCTCGCTAAATAGGTGTTTGGCAAGTTTTTTTCTTTTTGCCTTTTTTGGTTTGCACACTCATTTGTCCAACTTATTTTACAAATTTGTTTTCCTATCTTGTTTAGCAAAGAGGTTTCTAAGGATCCCTTGTTATGAAAACTTACTTGCCTATTAAGTTTTGTAAACTAGTTTTCCCAACTTGTTTTGCAAATTTGTTCGCTTTAACTTGTTATTTAAACTTTTTGTTTATTTAGTTTAGCAAAGAGGCTTGTGAAACAAGTTTTGCAAAGATTTTTGAATTCTTTCTTATGCAAAATTGATTGCCTATTAAGTTTCTCAAACTTGTTTGATTATTAGGTTATGCAAACTAATTTGATTAATCTAATATACAAACTTTTTGGTGCCAAAAAATTCTATAAATAGGGGCCTCCCTTTCTTATTTTCTCCATCGTTAACCGAGCTCCCTCTTCTTGCTCTTTAAAGCCGTCGACTACTCCAAGTTGTTTTCAACCATTTTGGAAGAATTCCAAGCTTTTTCTCTCTTGAGATTCAAAGTTTAGTATAATTTTCTTTCTAAAAATTTTACATTGTCTTTCAATTCAATATGTTTGCAAAATTAGAATAGAATAGTTGTAATTATGTAAATAAATTCTTTGTCAATGAAAGGCAATCGGGTCATAAGTCAAGATTGGTTCATGCCCAATGTATGATATTGACCGGGTTTACTAGAGACAAGTTTTGCAAAATTTCACATATCGTTCATATACCATGCCATAGCATCATTTTATCATGTCATAACATATCATAATACCCTACCTACCATGTCATACCATGCCATATCATCACATTACCATGCTAGGCCATGCTAGATATCGTATTCACCATGCTATGCCATCCTTATCATGTTATACTCTGTCATTGTCATCCTATACCATGCTCAGATATCATATTATCATTTTATACCATGTCATGATCATGCTATGCCATATCACCATGCTCATTCATCATCTTGCATCATAGTGTAACATGCTAGGACATCATTTACCACACTAGGACATACTTTGACATATTATGCATCATGTATTGACAAATATATACATACCTTGACATATTATAACACATCCAAGGCATACAAACACACACCCACTAGGGTTGACACGCCTTAAAAATCAAATGTTTATCAATACAGAGCATTCACAATAAATGAGCAAGGCTTTAGAAACTAAGAATGACTTAGGATCGCTTAAGCTGCTCGTTTCTAAGTCATAATTTCCCATACATATATCTGACATGCATCCTTAAACTGTCATCCATATTGTCATCACATTCAACATGTCTGTAGCATATCTGATCATATCAACTACATCATTCCCATTACCTTAGGCCCCTAAGCCTTTCACATAGACTAGATTACCATCACCAGGAACTAAGTTCTTGAGTTAAACTAAGTTTCTTTCTCAAATGGTAGAATTTCACAACCATCATCTTAGGTCGCTGGGCCCTTCACATATGTTAGATTACTATCATTAGGAATCATGTTCTCAATTTGAGCTGAATTCCTTTCCCAAATTATAGACAATCACTCACATTACATTAGCCCCCAGGCCCTTTACATAGACTACATGATCATTACCAGGAACTAAGCTCTCAATCTAAACTAAGATCCTTTCCCAGATCACAAACTTTCACTCATAAGTACTTGGCACATCCCTAGAGCTAGGGTCCTTCCCATAGTTAGAGTCAAAGCTACATAGACCTAATCCCTCAAAAGGGTAAATAGGCAGCTCGAGAAGAAGGCTCGAGTTCCGTCATCTCAACATAGTTTAAACCAGAAGTAGAGCTACTTAGACCTGATCCTTTAATAGGGTACATAGGTAACTCGAGCAAAAGGCTTGAGTTCAGTCATTCCACCTAGTTCAAACCAATTAGAGCTATGTTGACTTGATCCCTTAACAGGGTACATAGTCAGCTCGAGTAGAGCGCTTGAGTCCAGTCACCCCAACACAAGGCACTATCTTAGAACTAAGATCTTTTCCCAGGTTTCTTTCTTTAGTTAACCGTTTCACAGTTATGCGTTGAGTGTTAAGTGTTCTTTGGCCCAGCGAAACAAAACTTCTTTCCTTTAGTCTTCGAGATAGAATTCTCATAGTACAAAGACACTTACTCCTAAAACATACCTAGACTTAGGGCTCTTTCTTTCCCTTATCCCATATCAGTAGTGAGGCTCTTTCACATTGATCCTGTATACAGCACTGACCCTATTGATCACCTACTCATCACACCCATACTAGTCACTGTTCTAGAGCTATGTCAACCTAATCCCTTAGAAGAGTATGCAGGCAACTCGAGTAGATAGCTTGAGAGCAGTTTCCACAATCTTTATAGACCATTACCTGTGCCAAGTGCCAACTTAAACTTAGAGATAGACTCATACATCTGCATACCAATTCACATCTCATCAACATATAGTTTGGACCTCTTTAGGTCCAAACTACAATTGATCAGATCCCTTCACAGGGTACATAGGTAACTTGAGCACATAGCTTGAGTTTGGTCATCTCAATCTTCAAAGACTATCTTCCAAAACACACTACATTTATAACATACACTCTTGCATAAGGACTACATAAGTTCTCACTTGTAAGTCTTTAACTTATATTTCGATTCAAACCAACATATAGAACCCCTCAGGGTACATCACTACTATATAGACGGACATCTCACTACACTCGCACACACAAGCTAGGCTTAACCACCTTACACGCATTTATGAGTTGTATGCTATGATCATCATAAACTGGAGTATTAGATTATAAGATTACAACTGAAAAAATTGGAAAGGAACTATGGATATCCCTAGGTATCCAGATGTAACAGTTTCTGTGCGTAGCCGAACCCCCAGATCCATTTTCTTTGATTGCATAGACTAGTTGAGAGTTGGGTTTCTGAACACACCCATTTTGAAAGTATCAGGTGGCAACCCCTAGTATCTTTAATTAAGGCCATATTTCAAATGAAAAACATATTTTTATTATTTGGGCAATCTCAAATGCATTATGTAGTAATAAAGACTTACGACCGATGCTAGTCGACCCCGACGCACGAATCCAATCGCGACAATATGCAATATTAAACGTACATCTTTTGTCTTCTTAGTCCAAGTAGTAGAAAAATCAATTGTTTCATCTAAAAGCATATTTTATAGAGAAGAAAGTAAAGCTATGCTTATTAAATAGGATAGCTATTTAAGTCCAATACTTATAGCTTAATAACTCTTATCAAATCTGTCCTTACCCCAATCTAATTACATATTTGCAAAGAGAGAGAGAGAGATTGTTAATAGAATAAAAAGAAAGGAAAACATAATACATCCAAATTAACATTTATGTGTTTGCTATCCAATGCCATAGTAGAAAAATTAGGCACAAAGATTTCAGTAAATGCTCACCTCTAATGAAATGGTTTTTGTTTTCTCTAATACTTCAAAAGTAATTGTGTGAGTTTATCACTTTAAAACAAAAGTGCCATTAAGTTGCTATTTATCCCAAAAATAAATAAATAAATAAAAAGTCTCATGGTAAAAAAATAAATCAGAAAAAATACCCTTGGTACATACCTACCTCTACATAGAGGTTGTTGCTAAGCTTTGTGTTATACACAAAGGACTTGGTGAAATTCTGTAGTTGGGGACCTCAGTTGAGGGGAAAAAAATCAGTTAAGAGTAAAAAGGACCAAAAATAGAGAGAGAGAGAGAGAGCTCAGATTAGGTGAAGCAAACTACGGCGAAAGCCTGAACACTTGCATGGACTCCAATGGCAGCATGAAAATCAGCTCTGGACTCTGGCAACGATGTTCACATTGGCAGTGGGTTTCGACAGCGTGTTGCAATGTAGGGCAACAGTGGGAAGGAAAACCCTTGGAACGAGAGATGAAAACGAAAAGGGAACCAGTGGCAGCATGAACATCGATGCTCGACTCTTGCAGTGACGTGAACACCGACGATAGGCTTTGACGGCTGGGCTACAACGCAGGGCACTTTAGATAACTTCCTAATCTAAGATACTTCATATGAGTTCATTTTATTATATCAATGTCAAATTGGTTACTAATGCGAGTCAAGGAGGTCATTTATCATCCATTAACAAAATTCCTTCCAAATACCACGACACTAGCAACTTCATTCAACATGATCTATTATAGGGGCTTAACGCTAATACCATAAGGCCTTGGGTTTGTATTTATGTCTATTGCAAACATTTTCTTGTCATTATTCATCCATTCGATTAAATATACATATAAGTGGGAAATAATAAAACAAAAACAATCATAATTGGATATCCATATATGTCCAAAAGAAAACACCAAATACATCAATGGGCTCACTAATATGTTCAGATCATGGATAAACAGATAAGACCCACACTTTCAACACGTTCTTTGAATTTCTTTCCAATTAATCTTTTCATCAAAGGATTAACCAACATAAGTGAAGTATGATGTGCTCTATGGATCCCTTTTTTTTTCTGTACTTCCTCCTTGACACTAATGTGTTTGAACTCCATATGCTTCGCACTATTAGAATACTTATGATTTTTGGAGAAAATGATTATAGAGGAATTATCACAATAAATTCTCGATGGTTTAGTTATAGAGTCGACAACTGCAACTCTTGAGATGAAATTCCTCCACCATAAACCATGTACTGTGGCTTCAAAGCATGCCACAAACTCAACCTCCATTGTGGATAAAGCAGTAATGGATTGCTTTATATTTTTCCAGGTAATAGCTCCACCAGCTAGTAACAACACATACCCAGGGGTAGATTTCCTACTATCTGAGCAACTAGCAAAATCAGAGTCTGAGTATTCAATCACCTCAAGATTGTCAATTCTTCTAAATGTGAGTGAAAACTCCTTTTCCTTTTAAATAATGTAGTACCCTCTTTGAAGCTTTCTAGTGGGACATTCTTGGGTTACTTTGGTAATGCCAAAGCATACTAACTGCAAAGCCGATATCTACTCTCATATGAGTCTGTGCGTATATCAAGCTTCCCACAACTGATGCATATGGAATCTTCTCCATCTCTTTACACTCCCAAATGGTTTTAAGACATTGTGAAATGCTGAACTT
Organism: Sideroxylon spinosum; assembly: GCA_003260245.2. Taxonomy (NCBI): domain Eukaryota; kingdom Viridiplantae; phylum Streptophyta; class Magnoliopsida; order Ericales; family Sapotaceae; genus Sideroxylon; species Sideroxylon spinosum. Next base: position 5,258 of record QLOD02140879.1, on the reverse strand, counting down.
ATCACCTTTTGTAATCGAAGTATCTAAAGACGAATAGCCTTTCATGCCAAATCTCTCAAGAATTCTTTCTATGTTACTTTTCTGAGGTAATCCTAATAGTCCTAGTTTTTGGTCTAGAAAAATTTTGATTCCGATCAGGAAAGTTGCCCCACCCATATCTTTTATTTCAAAATTCTTAGAGAGGAAACGCTTAGTCTCATACAGAAGACCCATATCACTACTAGCCAACAATATGTCATCCACATACAAGACTAGAAAAATAAAGTTCCAATTAACCTTTAAATATATGCACCGATCAAAGATTTTTTTTTTTTTAAATCCAAAAGTATTGGTGGTATTGTGAAACTTTAGATACCATTGTTGAGAAGCTTGTTTAAGTCTATAAATTGACCTATTGAGCTTATAGACTAGGTGACTTTTATTCTTTTCTGAGTAGCCTTCCAGCTTTTCTTTGTAGACCTCTTCATTTGAATTTCCATTCAGAAAAGCCATTTTCAAATCCATTTGGTGTAACTCTAAATCAAAATGAGCCACTATTTCCATAATGATTCTGAAAGAGTCATTTTTAGAGGCTAGAGAAAAAGTCTCTTTATAATCACCGCCTTCTCTCTAAGTAAAAACCTTGGCCATAAGTCTGGCTTTATACTATTGAACATTTCCTTTAAAGCCTTGTTTTCTTTTGAAAATCCATTTACATCTGATTCTTTTGCCTTATTCAAGCAATTCAACAAGATTCCAAACTCCATTTTTTGCCATGGATTTCAACTCTTTTTTGATGGCATCAATCCACATGTCATAATCATTTCTCTCTTTAATTTGTGAAAATGCAATTGGATCATCAATTGTTCTAATGTCAAATTCATGCTCCTGGAGATACATTAAATAATCAGATGAAATAATAGGTCTCAGATTCATCTAAGATCTACGTAATGCTATATGTTCTGGTATCTTCATAACTTGTTCATCAGTGGCATTCTTATGCTGAGATGGATCATCATTTACTTATTCCATAATATCATTAGAATGGTCATTAGGTGGAACTATAACCCTTTTTTAAAATGTGCTCCATACTTTTCTATGATCACATCTCTTGATTTTTTACTCCCACTGACTTTATCATGAATTTGGCATTATTAGTTTCAATAATTCTTAGACTGTGGTTAGGATAGTAAAACCTATACCCTTAAGATCTTTCTGAATAACCAATAAAGTACCTATTTACTGTTCTAGGATCCAATTTCTTTTTATGTGGATTGCAAACTTTTGCTTCAACTAAGCGATCCTAGACATGCATATGTCTCAAACTTGGAACCCTTCCAATCCAAAACTCAAAAGGCGTTTTTGGAACTGTCATTCCAAGATATACGAAGCTATCTTAAGAGGTTCAGTCCACAAAGATTTATGTTAGATAGAATTGTTTACCATGCTCCTAACCATGTCGAATAATATCTAGTTAGGCCTCTCAACAACACCATTCTACCTAGGCATTCCTAGCATAGTGTACTGTGCCACAATGCCACGTTGTTCTGGAAGTTTGGTAGATAGGCCAAGAGTGTAGCCCAACTCATCACCACCTCGATCTAGTCTAACGATTTTCAACTTTTTATCTAACTGCCTTTAAGCCTCATTGGCCATGTTTGTTTGAGGGATTAAAATGGGGGATTGGATAAACAGTCTACCATTTTTGACCAAGTTGACTTTAGTTCTGTGTTTGTTTTGCAGTATTAGAACTCTGGATTGGACTTCATATCCCCCATCTCTGGATTTGCTTCCCTTCAAAATCCAAATGTTCAAAATTATTTCCTATCACATCTTATGTCAAATCATATTTTTTATACCACTTTATATCCCACCAATCAAACACTAAAAAAATAATTCTACATCAAAAATTAATTCCATGTTTTATCCAATCCCATATATTATCCCATAGTATTACTTATAGGCCATCATCCAATCCTTTTAAACAAACACACCCATTGAGAAATATCTTAAGGATTGTTACATTTTGAGACTTCTCATGTAGTAAAAAAAATATATCCATATCATGAAAAATCATCTATGAAAGTGATAAAGTACTTTTCCCCACCAAAACATTCTATGGTGAAGGGTCCAATATATCTATATGAGTAATTTTAAGAAGCTTCTTACTCCTTGTGGCACTTTTCTTTGTATGTTTGGTTTGCTTTCATTTGATGCAATCCATACATATATCGAGATTAGTAAAATCTAAAGGAGGAAGAATTCCTTCATTTTGCTAATCTTCTTAACCTTTCTTTGGAGATATGCCTGAATCTTTTATGCCACAAGTTACAAGATTTTTCATTAATCATGTTTCTTTTCTTTCTAATACAAACTTTGGTGTTGGGTGTAAACATCATTAACAAAGGTACTATCAAGATGAATTTGATAAAGACCATTAGAAAGAAAACCAGAACCAAAAAAATTGGTATTCTTAAATAAATTAAAACAACCATTTTGAAAAGAAAATGAATAACCGACAAGGTTAAGTCCGGATAAAAAAAAAATCAAATTATGCCTTACAAAAGGCACACAAACAATATCATGAAGGTCTAAATAATGGCTGGAACGTAAAACTAAATCAAAAGTTCCAATGGCTAAAACTTCAGCCTTATTTTCATTTCCCAAGAAGATGAAACGTTCAGTTGGGTTTGGTGTATGGCTTGAAAGGTATCTCTATATTATTTTAGAAACATGAACATTAGCACCAAAATCTAACCACCAAGAACAGTAGGAGCATTTATAAGATTTTTTATCGAAACATACAAAAGCATAAAGCTTACCTTTTCTTTCGAACCAAGCCTTTTGTTTTGGACACTTAGCTTTCATGTGTCTAGACTTTCTATAGAAATGACAAATTATATCATTTCCTTGGAACCTGTTTGCCTTTTTCAGGTCCTTTTACCTTTGGTCGTGTTTTTTCTTTCCAGCTTCTTGAGATACAAAATTAAAAGAAAATTTCCCTTGTTACTTTAGCCTTGCTTCCTCCTAAACCACCATACTAGCCTATTCATTCACATTCCATTTGTCTTTGGCAGAATTGTAGTTCATTTCGAGTAGACTATACTAAAGTGGCAAAGATTTCGAGATAAAGGGTTCTTTCACTTTTACTTTCATTCCTAAAGTGGCAAAGATTTCTTTCACTTTCATTCCTAAAGTTTCAAGTTTGATAGCTATGCTAGTCATCTTTAGAATATGCTATTGCGTTCCCTTAGTTGATAACTAAAAAGGTGTCTGGATAGTCCGAATAGACCTGGGTATTTTTGTTAGCACCTAAATCAAGGAGTGCCTGATCAATGTAATGGTTTCCTAATACAATAAGAAATCATGGGACATCTTAGATTCTATACTTTGGGGGAGTACTACCTTGTAAAATTGCACTCGCTTATTCAATGACAAATGCATTCTCCTTCATATTTAGACCCATTTTCACAGTACAAAGATCTTTCAAAAGTTTTGCATAAGAGGTTATCTATTTTATAGCTTCGACTAGAGGTATATTTATTTTAACTTGCTTAAATACTTCCAACATTTCCGCTATTTATGCTTCTTTCTTCAACTGAATGAACCTTTGGGGAAATGGTGGCTTAGGAACATACTGCCTAGTAAGTGCCACCAATTCAATTTTATCTTTTTCCTTCACGACTTCATCTTTGTTTTTCAATTCATCTTCCTTTTCATTCAAAGTTTGTGTCCCATTGGGTTCTTCTGTATGTCTTTATCTTTTTTTATCCGCTTAGGTGGTAATTCATCTTTGAGCTTAGCTTCTCTGAAGGAAATGGTTTTATCTATGATCTTACCACTCCTAAGTATGGTGATGGATTGCACCTCTTCATGGTTCGCAGGTACTGAAGAAGAGGCTTCAACTTGGTTACTTTGGGCACTAGGGTTTGGTCGAGGTTGAGCAAGAAATTGACTTTTCTTTTGTGTGCTCAAACCTTGAGCGATAAAAATTCAACTGACTTTTAATATCACTTAGTGTCTTATTGTTCTATGTCCACAGTATAAACTATGCGTTTATAAATAGTTAAAGCTGGTCTTCCACAGGCCTTTTTGGAGGAGAGCATAGTTTTGTTGTGATGTTCCCATATTCTGACATAGTCCAGGATATTACAATGGAGCTTTCGGTATGGGAGGTGGATCTACAACATGATATTGTTGAGCTGTTGGTGGTCCATTATTCCTTCAATTCAAATCTAAATTACCCCTTCCATTTTAATTAAAGTTATCAAAGTATGGTTTCCCTCTCGGTTCTAGTCCCTTAAATTGTTGACGAAATGGATTAACTGGGTAGACTGGAAGTTCAATAGGTTGTTTAAGAATAGCATCTCTATATGCTGGTATCATTGGATAATCATCGGTCTTGTGAGTTTGGCTACCGCATGCCACACATAGACAGCTGTAACTAATTCAGGGATAATTGGAGCTTCTTTCTTGATTTTCAAAGTTTCTATTCATCGGCATAAAATAACTAACCTAGCTTTTGAATCATTAGCTTCGGAAAGATGATGCACTCCAAGGATTTTCAAGGTACTAAATATATGGAATTTCAACGTATTAATTAACTCAATCTAAACTTAAAGGAATAGATAGGAAGATCCTATACATTGAAAGTTAAATTGGAATGATTAAAAAATTGAGTTGAATTAGAATTTAAGTTCAAAATGGGCATCCTTTGCTCCTTGATCAATGGCATAGTTGGTGTTGCTGCGAGAGGAGAGGTTGGAATAGTAAGTCGGTATGGATTAATGTTGTGGGGTTACCTGTTTTCCTGTGGGATCACAATGTTTTTACTAGCATTGGTGATTTCTGTGGAGGGCTAATGGAGGTTGCCGATGAAACCAGTAAACTTAACAACATGAAATGGGCTCGTTTAAGGATTAAAGGTGATGGTAGATTAATTCCTGCATCAGTCAAAATAGTTGTTGGTTCTTACTTTTATGATTGTCCAATATGGGTTGAACGCAGTCCTTGGGTTGATTGGGTAGACGATTCTAAATCCATGTATGGCAATCATCAGCCACCGGAGAGGAGGGAGAAGGTGGCGCATGATTCTGATGATGTTTTTTTGAATTTTCCTGTTTTGGGGAATCGAAAGGTCAGGGAATTTAATAAGCACGGGGCTCAACCGAAGCTCTTTAGTAAAATAAAGACTGCTGCAGAGGGACAATGGAGAATGGTGACTAATAAAAATAAGGCATTTAAGAAGGCTACAGAAAGTAATTCTACTTCAAATCAGG
>QLOD02140856.1:0-18364 GCA_003260245.2 Sideroxylon spinosum | reverse complement strand
ATTGGCATTATATGACTTGACAGCAGTTTTTGCATCTACCTTATTTAAGTTTTTAGGACTTCAGTCACAAACATATGCAAGTTATTTCGAACAGGTGGTTGCAAAGACATAGTCACTGCACAATTGAGAATCCCTGTGAGTGGCTGCACAGATGTGCTTTGACATTTAAAGCAGTATGGCTTGCATGGATGGCTTTGCATGTTAGTCCTGCGACCTAAGTAGAGCTGTCAAAGGATATCTATTTAATTTGGAATTTTATGGCTGTTGTGTAGTTTATTATCATATTTTTTTTTGGGGGGGGATATATTTGGTGAAAGAAAGCAAATAAATTAACGTAAGTGCGTGGCACCGACAAATTAGTACTTCTTTAATTCTTGGCCCAAATATTTTTAGATATGTTTTGTTCTCTTTACAGTTAGATTATACAATTTAAATTGTAATTTTCAGCCCTTATAATGATACATGGTGAGTTTCATTTTGCACTCTTACATTTCATACTGAACATGGAAATGAATTGTAACAAATTAATCCCTTTTACTTCCAAGAATGGTTCCAGTGGTCAATCTGGGGCACTTGCTGCGATTTATAGGCCTTCCCCTATTTCTATGGCCAAAGCTGTGAAAATGATGCTGAATTAGAGGGGATGCGTAATTCTCATCTTAGGTAAAATGGAAATCTCCCTTGGAACCTGATCTTCATGCCTTTTTTTTTTTTTTTCTGATAATCAATTTTTTTATTAAATTAGCATCCAAAGAATGGGATCAAAAGACCCAAAGGATTGCATCTTACAAGACAAATTCCATTTATGTATCGATACTCATCTGATGGTTTTCAACTTCTGCGTATTTCTTTGAGCAAAAAAATGTAATAGATGTACACGTAAAAGGAATATTCATACTATCGTCTTATCTAAGAATGCAATCGCTTCTCACTCAATATTTTCTCTTCTGATTAGAGTCCATTTTATGGAAACTATTTTTTTATTATTTTACAACTCAAAATTTTGAAATATAAGAAGATGGAAACAAAACTGAAAAGCAAAAACCCTTTTTTCACTCCCAAAACTAGTGCTAGTTAGAAATGCAAGAAAATTTGATGAAAATGGGAAATACATCACCAATGATTTTCCCTTTGTAAGGATGTAGCTGCTCTAGCACAATTTTGGGCCTGGCTGGAAGAGGAAATCCAGAAGGATGTACTATTAACAGATGTAGAAATTGCTGAAAAACAGATGGAGAGTGATAACATCCACAGGAGAAGCTGGAAAAAACTAGCAAGTGTTGTTGGCATATCCCATATGATTAAAAAGAAAAACCAAGATTATACGGGTTTTGACAACATTTGTGTATATGAAGCTTAGGTTTTGTTAGGTCCTGACTAGTCATAGCTTGCTTCTTCATCTTGAAAATTCATTGGTGATATTTGCTTCCAAGAACTCAAGGATGTTCATTGTATTAATAGTATTATTATTATTCATTGGTGGTATTTGCTTCCGATAATTCAGAGATGTTCAATGTATTATTATTATTATTGTTATTTATTTTATAGAAGCTTGTTGAGTTGAACATGGGCAATTGGTGGCTTCTGTTACTTTTCTCCTTAAATGTCGTAATTAGATCTCAAAATTCTAACTTTATTTGGGTTGGAGAGAAAGGGAAAGAGAAAACGAGGAAAAGAGAAACAAGAAAAATTGAAAAAACAAGCAACTGCTTTATAATTAAAATAAAATTCTCAATTACTCTCTTAGGTTGTAAAATGACTCTTTTACCCCTGTAATAGTTATTTTCAAATTAAATCCGAAACAAGATTCTAAAATGACTATATTACCCATAGGTCCTTTTTTTCCTGTCAAATTCATATCTTAGCAAGAACATTTTATCAACTGTAAAAAAAAAAAAAAAAAAAAAATAAAACTAGAAAGAAAGGCTTCATTCTTATTTTCATAATAACAAAAGCTACAATTTTCATAATAAACTTCTAATGAACAAACTTCCAAGGATTTTATACTTGGCCTAAGAAAGTGATTCAAATGGATGCAAAATAATTATGTTCAATGGAATTGATTTAATAAAGAGAGAAGTTGTCCAAATAGGATATAAACAAACTTACAAGGAAATTCAACAATACAAAAGACCATTCTATAAACAAACCATGAGAGAGCATAAGATGCAATGTTAAAAGGCACACCCAGACCATGTCAGTAAAGTGTTGATATATTTGACATAAGATTCATTTTTTTCCCTGAAAGAAGGTCAATATATTAAAACCATCAAGAAAATGCAAAAGGACCCAAAGTTTAATTACAAGTCAAAATCATGAACAAACTGTAAAAGATTTACAATTTCCACTTGTCCTTTCTTTAACCAACTATACATTGATGACAAAAACCAATTTCAAATTACAAAACTAAATCCAAATCTACTAGCAACTGCTTGATGACTAAAGTGTCAAATAAATGTCTTCTTCGTTACCATAATCAACCTACTCTCCAATAACCTTCAAAACAAACAAATGAAGTTACTAACCATCCGTTTGTAATGAATTATTAAACAAAAATTGGACCATTTATACCTGAGAAGATGTTTGAGATGTCTTTCGTTTTCTCATTCGTTCTAAGCATGATTTGATACGGCATTTCCCAAGTGCCTTAGGTTTACTTTTCTTCTTTAACCCCATCACTCTAGCATCCATCGGCTCATATGAAATAGGTGACTTCAAAACACTACCTCCACCCAATGCCAATTCAAACTTATCAATGATAGAGTGAGCCTCACCTATGTGGGATCGAATGCGCTCAAACATCTCATCATTACCGAATGCACGGTACGCTACCCGCAACCATTCCGAACACAATATATCAAGCTTTTGCAAATTTGTCAACTTGGTAAATGGGCTCACCAACGCATTTGATAGACCGTTCTTTGTGTTCCTAGTCCACCTCTTAAGTATGTACTTATCTTGAATTTTTCCAATCCGAAGGACATCGAAAACCGTCAAAATATGTGAGCAAAAATAACCACACATCTCGTACAAGCAACAAGAGCATGTAATGGTCATGGAAGATGGATCAAAGTGTCTATTGTAGGCCTTGCCTCCTTCATGTGCAATTCGAATGTGCGGAACGTCAATTGGATCATTCTTATCCAATGAAACATCAAATTCAAGCAAAATTGTTCATTAAAAAGTTTAAATAAATTGGGAGTATAAGTCTCTGTAACATGTCTCAAAATGCTTGAAGTAGCAACTGCTAGGTAAGGAGTTGTTTGTCTAGATTTAGAATCACTTAATATTTCCTTTTCTCGAACATCCATAAAAAACATCTCAAACCTAGTAAAAAATTTCTTCATTCATAGCCCATTTCCCAAATGTTGTTTCACCCTTGCGTTTTTACACTTTCACTCAACTGCTACGTGCCTCAGCAGTAAATGTGTCTTTCATGTAAGCAATGCAACTCTAGGTTTTCTTTTCATAAAGTGATTCAAGCCATTTATTTCTGACTAGGCCAAATTGTTTTACCATTTGTTTCCACCTTTGCTCAAACTCATCAATATCGGAATACTCATACATGCACTTAGAAAGTTCTCGTATGAAGAATTTTTTTTTTTTAGCCCCAAGAATACCACTTAAGTTTTTTGTTGCATTTTGTAGAATGTGCCAAGTACAAAGTCCATGATGAACCGTGGGCATAACTACTTCCAATGCACTTTTCACGATAGCATCTTGGTCTATGAAAATTGTAATGGGCATTTTTTCTCCATGACATCGAAGAAATATATTGAATAAACATCCAAACGATGCAGCCGCCCCATCAAACAACAATATACCCCCAAATACCATAGTTTATCTGTGATTGTTAAACCCGGTAAAAATGCCCAAAGGGCGCGATTCCTTATTAGTCCCAAAAGTAGTGTCAAACATGAACACATCACCAAAGCATTGATAGTCAACCAGCATCTTCGCATCTGCCCAAAAAATATTAGTAATTTATCCACCACAATCTAGTTGGAAATCATGAAAGAATGATGGGCTTATCTTAGATTGTTCTTGAAAGTACTCCAAGATTGTTGTCGCCTCCCCTAACTCCAAATCTTTTGCTTGCTTAGTACATAAGTGTGACTTCACATCTTACCTCGTAAAGCCAACATTTTCAAATCCCCCAGCTTCTATGCTCATATACCTATGCATTGTTTTAGGGCCAAGCCTAGATCCTACTGCAATGGAAATAGACCGTGCTTGGACTGGATTGATGGCCCGATGTGCTCTACGAAGATGAGTGGTTTCTTTACCCTCCAATATATGATTATGTTCTCTAACAAAGGACGTCACAGAATAATTTCCCTCATTATTCAAGGAAATTCCCATTTTTACCTCACATCTGCATTGAACATCTGAACGATGCTTGGAAAAATTACGACGTGGATCTTTTGCCTTTACACCTTCTCGAGAGCATACATACATCCTGGATCTTATGACTCTATCATTTTTTATTCTATTTGAGAATTTTATTCGGTCGTCAAATCCATTGTCATGTGCATATTTGTTCCAAAATGCAAGGCTTGCATCCAATGTATTGAACTCCATTCCAATAAATGGTGTGGAAACCGTTTCATGTAAATCCAATGATATTGAAGCATTTTCACATAAATTCTCCTCTAATGGTGTCGAAGCCTTTTCACATAAATCCTTCTTCAATGGTGTTGACTCCATTTCAAACAAATCATCAATGTGACAATCATCCCAACCATCAGCATTCATTGTATCTACAATAAAATTAAATAATAAAATTACAAGTCACAATTTTTTATAGCATAAAAATTTGAAAAATGAAGTCATTTAAATTAAAACATTACACTACTATCACATATACAGTTATATATTTTTTCTAGCAGACAGTTTATGTAGTAGGTAATTTTTTAGATTTTTTTATTCGACAAATAATATTTTAGTTATAAGACATTTTAACTGTACATTGTATTTCACAATTGCACATTTCTTTTAAGTAAATAACTTGTATTAAATAAAGAAATGTACTACGTAAAGGAATATACCCCCGTGACACTTTACAGGTTAGTTAGATATTTGGTTAAAACTTATAAAAGTTGAAAAAATTGAATAGTGTTAATAAAAGTTAGAAAAAAATTTAAAAAAATTGGTAAAAGTTAGTAAAAATTAAAAAAAATGTTTCGTGAAAAAAGTTAAAAAAATTAGAGAAAACTGATAAAAATTAATAAAAGAATTTTTTTTAAGCCAAATGGCGTTAAATAATGATCTGCTAAGTTATCAATTCGTAGCAATATATTTATTCTTAACAATAACATTTGTAATTAAAGCCTTATTTATTCAACTAATTTGGATATATATGATGTAAAAAAAACCATATTAAAATAAATATTTTACAAATTTAATTATCAAAATAACATGCACTCATATAAAAATAATCGCATTTTTAGTTACATAACTTCAGGAAATTACCGAAGATAATTTGTCAATTAAAGTTTTTTAGTATCATTTTTTGTCTTTGATTATTTCGTTTACAGAAGCTTTATGAAACAACAATTTAGTCTATGATAAAGATGTTCAATTTAGTCTTCCCAACACGATGTGTCTAATTGAAGACAACGGGAGTGTGTGCTGCGACAGAGACCAGAAATAGAGATGCCATGAAAGAACGATCAGAAAAAAAAAAAGAATTGGATAAAACATTCAAATTAACAAATCGATACACAAATTGTAGGTGCGTGTAAATAATATATATATATATATATATATACACATATAGTGAGGTTAAGAGATACTTGGGGGAGAAGAGATATATCGATAAGCAACTGAACCCTTTAGATTTCAAATCAGTGACAACTGAGAAGTACTTGTATAGTTATACAAAAGATGCTGATGAAGGTACTTCTCCCACGAACAAAAATGAAAAACTGGGAAAAAAACGAACGCGGGAAATAAAATTATTTTAAAACAGCATCCAAAAAGAAAAGACAAACCCATGAAAATGTTGTCGTTCAACTTAACTGCGGCCCCACTCTTCGGTATCAATGCGAGGGTTATTTGCTAGTCATACCATTAAAACTCATAATCATCCATTTGTCAAATACAAGTTGACCTCTATCATGAGTATTTCTCACATTTCCTATTAACTTTTTTTTTTTTTTTTCATACAACAACTGTTGTTTGGATGGTCAAGAGAAATAAAAATAAAAAAATTGATGTAAAAGTAATACGTGATGAACTTTCATTGAAAAAAGTTGAAAAAAAAAGTTAGTAAAAGTCAGAATTTTTTTTGGTGTTTTTTGGTAAGCCAAACATCCCTAAAAGAGACAAAATATTTAATAAATCTTGAAAACACTCTTAATTCCCTAATTATACACTTCTATATTTTGAAGATATTTTACTAACAACGAACTATCCGTCAAAACCGAAATATTCATGAGATACAATTTACTAACATTTTTCACAACCTTGAGACACGCCATCGCTTCCATCATTAGTGCAAACCTTGTTGATATCTATTCTTGTTTTGCTAAAATTTGAACACCATTCACATTCTATACTATTCATGCCTCAACTGCTCTACCATTTCTTCCTTTCTAAGCTTCGTCCTTAACTATGACCACTTTATATAACAACCTAGGCTCCATATCAGTATTCATAAACATCACTTCATCTAATATTGTCTATCTCTACTCTATATCCTCTCCTTTAGTAGAAGTAGAGTGCATTTCACCTACAAAACCATTATCAATAATAGACAACATAATGTAATTTTTTGCCATAATAATAATAAACTATAGATGTCCATTTAACTTATTGAAAACACTCTCATTCTTTTGCATAATATGTTATAGCTCCAAAATATTTTCATCATTTTTTTATAATTATTAGATAATTCAAAATGCCAAGATTCAATGTAAATAATTATTTGGCAAAAATAATGATTACGCCACTAACCAATAAACAATAATAAATCGAAAGCCCAAATCAAGTCCAATCTTCATGAAACTATATGGAGATGCTCAAAACATTACACTGAAGACTTCTATGTTAAAAAATGGCCAGATTTAAGATTTGGAGGTCATTATAATTCAAAAATTAAAAATGACTTTTACTAACACATCAAAAGAGTTATATTAATCAGACCGCCCATCTCAAGGTGGAAAAATATCCAATGCTATAGAACCTTCAACATGTGCATGAACATGAAAATGGTTTGGGATAGGCAATTGATTATTCCTGAGGTCATTTGGAGCTACATGATTTAAATAGTTCCTACGGACAAAAGTGGAGTGATTGGAGTTTGACAAAAATTTGGAACCTCAATTCATACCAAAATGATCTCAAACTTCATATGGATGTCAAAGACAAATATTTTGGGGCACCCATCTAGTAGGGTTAGATTGTGTTAATTTTTTTGAATCACTTCAAAATGCATACCTAAAATTTTCAATACCAACACATAAGCTCGTGAGAGGCTTGGGGCTAATTGGGTCCCATAACCAAATTCTTTGTCTAAAAAGGGTGAAATGGGTCATCCTTTATATGTTTACAAGGGCAATTGAAGAAAACCGCAGAGCTCATCATCATCTTAGCTCAATTATGTGCACAACTCTTTAGACAGTAATAATTAGGTCATGGAAAATTTAATTTTTACTTAATTTCAACCTAATCAACCTTAAAAATGTCAAATTTCATCTTAACATACCTGGGATTCTCTCAGCAATTCTATAAATCTCTTAGAACTTTAATTTATGCTCGAGGAAACCCAAACATCATCGAACTTATCTTGAACATCACCAAACTTGACCCCAACATAAAGTTGTAGAGACAAAGGATGATCAAATGACCATGTTCCCCTTTGTCACACCTAGGGGTGCAACTAACTTGATGAGAATTTTCCTTACATTGCTTGCTTCTGGAGAAAATTCTACAAATTACGTGATTTGGAGAAATCTTTAGAAAATGCATAATTTGTGAAAAGTTTTGCATCATACATATATTCTAAAATATTTTGCAAAAATATATATTTCCTAGAAAATCCTCCACCAAAAACTTTTTCCTATAAATGGGGCCCATCTCAAATTACATTAAATCACCATCACGCATCAAATCAAAGTATTCAAGTTTGCAAGCATTCTTCCACTTCAAGCTCCATTTTGGTATAATTTCTAATGCATTTAAATTACTAAATTCCATTGTTTCCATAATTAGGATAGGATCCCTAATATGTATCCCCAGTATGTAATTAGATTATTGGAGTCACAAAATCAGTTGGGTCTTGACTCTTACATTCAGGATATTCTCGTGGGTGATAGTGACCATTATGAGCCATACAAGACATTATTATGTACAATGCTACCATGACCTGTTATCATGCTATACGTGCTAGATCACGAGTTCGATGGAAATTAGATTTCAAGAAAAAAAAAATTACATTCATGAAATCAAATAAATCTAACTACAAACATGTATAAACAATATAAAAGAAGAGAATAAAGATCAAACCTTTTTGATCCTTGATGAATAGGTGAAAAATACATGATGATCTTCAAGTCTCTTAGTTGACCTTGATCTCCCAAGTCTTCTACCCTTTCTCGTAATCAAATTGTGTATCTTAATCTTTTTTGAACTGAAAGATACATAGGATATTGATTGAGTGGGCAATCCTGTCTAATCTGATTTATAGGTAAAGGTAAGGACTTAGGTGTAAATAAACTTAGTTGGCTCAATTATGAAATCACACTGTAATTGTCTCATAAGTACATATGCATCCACTAATCAATCACACCTTATTACACTAAAAATTTATAATTGCACTATAACTCAGTCTCCTAAAATAATTACACTAAACACACTGTTCCTTAATAATAACTATAATGAGGTCCTACCACCTGATATATAATTAATTAAACCAATAAGATATTTAATTCTAATTGATACCTCCCTCCATAATCTAAGAATTATTAGTCTAATCATTTTGTGTTGGCCACCATCATTATTATCGAATCGGGCTTTAATGATTAGTCAAAATTCTTTATCGTGAAAATTGTGGATTCCATCTTGACAAATAATAACTTTCCAAAATACTGAGATTTTATTCTAATGTTAATCAGTCTCACTCCCAGTGAATTAAAGTCATTATATAGTGTACATCACTCTCTCAAAATTTAGAACAATTACTGTAATGAACACAAGAATCAAATCAATATAGATAGTATAACCTAGACATGTTTCTTATTCTTGTCCAGTTCTGTGTCTTTCATACTAACACATTGGATTTAGAGTTAACTACTTTAATGGTTGAGATAAATCATTCTATCATTTAGAAGCCCAATGTGTTACAGTCATTCAATTAAGATGTTCCCATCTCATCATTGATTGCAAACTACTTTATATTGATTAAGACTTAAGTTCATATCTCTTGTATATGAAACACATTCATGTACAAGAATTAAGGTCCTTAATCAATCAAGGACAAAATTCATCACATGAACAAAATATATCTATATAAAATAAAGAAACATTAAAAGAATAAATATTCTTTACTAAAACAATAATCAAAATTTCTTTTAATAAAATGACTTAAGCCATTAACCCATTGCATCTTACCCCCATCTCGCCAACATAACACTCAAAAGTCTTTTTGGTAAGACCTTGGTAAATCGATAGGCTAAGTTATTCACCAATACAATCTTATTCACAGTAATGTTATTCATTGCAAAACAGATTTCCTGTCTTGTACACAATATAGCATACATGAGGCTTCCTATTAGTAGTACATAAGGAACTACTTTCATGTACTCCCTTTCTAGAGGTGTCTTAGGAGATTAGCTTATAGATAGAGACACTCTATGTTTGAAAGATACCATACCATTCTTGGAGTTATACGTATCATTCTCGACTGATGTTTTATCAATTTATGTAGTTTTAGATAAGCCTATCATCATTTTCTTACGATGTCGCAAATTTTTGATCTCAAGGATATAGTAAGTTTCTTCTAGGTCCTACAAAATCAAAAGGCTTCACTAACCATACTTTAAATATGGATAATCATACCTACACCATTCCCAAGGAATAAAATTTCATATGCATATAAGACTAGGAACACCACCATGCTTCCACTACTTCTCATATACATGTAAAGTTTATCTAGGTTTTGATCAAAACCAAGTGACGATCATCAGATCAAATCAAATTTTTAGGCTTTGAGATGCTTGTTTAAGTCTATAAATAAGCTCATGCAATTTACATACCATAAGTTCCTGGCTTTTAGATATGAACCCATCTGGTCCTCTTTTTCTCTTGTGATACCATAAGCTCATAGCTTTTCGATATGAACCCATCTGGTCCTCTTTTTCTCTTGTGAGCCCACTTGTAGCTAATGGGTTTAATATTGGCAAAAGATTCTACAAGTTCCCAAACTTAATTAAAATACATAGATTCTATTTCAACTTTCATATTAGTTTGCTAAAATCTGTATATTTTCCTAAAATGGCCTTAGTATAGTTGAAATAATCAGGTTATTATTCTTCTAAGAGAGTTTATCCTCGAAACATGTACCTATCAAGTACCCTAACAATCCTCCTACTATAATGAGGTTCTAATCAAAATAAGTAGATAATGTATCTAGAGTATCCTAGGAATGATCATATTGTTAGTTACAACTATCTACCTTCTTTACCTGAACTCAGCTTATCGATTTTTGGTATAGTATATAATCATCCTTGTTTGGCAAAAAAAAATTATCACTGAGCACACTCACCATGTCAACTGGAGTAGAGAATCCGAGCTTATAGATGAAAAGTAAATCAGGATGAAGGGCCGAGGAGGGTCCCCGACCACAATCCCTTCAATGGTAAAGTCAAAATAGGCTATCGAAAGTAAGAAAACAAATTGACAGTACTTTATGGATAATGGTGTAGGTCCCTCAATCTTGGCATTAGGCGTTCTATATATAGTATGGTAATTGGAATAAAATAATGTCTTAATAATCAGAAATATCATTACCTTCCACTCCAGAAGCTATTTTATTATGACGGTGTGCCTTGTAATAAATGTCCATCACGTTGCATTAATTGCCAATCGTCTAGTATCAAATGCACGTGAGGCCAAACTAGAGAAATGTGTGTGATGCGACCTTTAGGGGCCGTCTAAATGTCCCATCTGTTTGTCCCTTATAAGGTTAGGGATTAATTAAATATAACTAAATAAAAATAAATGAACTATACCAAAGAGTATTATGGTCAGGGTTAAGTAAATGTGTTTACCCAAGGAAATGGGTCCCACCTTGGGCATCTCTCCTAGTCGGGAAATTTTCCCTAAGTACATTTAGATTCAAGCATTATGCTTGGGGATCTCTCCATGTTTCTATTATATTTTTGTACCAACAATTCTCTAGAAAGAAAAAATTTGTGCTAAAAAATACTTTCTACTATTTAGGATTATAAAATAACTAATCCTTCATCTTTTTTGGATATCCTAGGAAATAACTCAATTCTAATCATAGTTCCAACTTACTAGTCCTGCCCTTTAGCATACCTATAAGACAATCCCATATCCTACAATGTTACAGACTATGATGTCGTCTAATTCACAACTTTGTAGGAGTCTTTGGGACAGACTTAGTTGGTATAGAGTTTAAAATGTAAGCAATTGTTTCTAAGGCATATCCCAAAAGGAACAATGGAAAATCAAAAGAGTTCATCATTGATCTCACTATATTTAAAAGAGTTCCATTTCTTCTTTAAGATACACCATTCTGCTGAGCTCTGCTAGGTGCGGACAATTGGGATAAAATTCAATAATTCAACAAATATTTATTGAAGTTAGTGGAGAGCTATTATTCACCTTGATCAGATTATAGTAACCTTATATTTCTATTTAATTGTTTTTCTACCTTGGAACAAAATTCGTTAAATTTTTTAAAGGCTTCAAACTTATGGTGCAATAGATAACCATATCTTAAGTAATCATCTGCAGATTTGATGAAATACTCATAACCACTTGACCTTTGACATGTAGAGGTTCGTACACATTTGTATGTACTAAGTTTTATAAATCTTTGGTTCCATTCTCTTTTACATAATAAAAGGGTTTCTTGGTCAATTTACCCTCTAATTAGGATATACATGTTAATAATGGCTCTACTACCAATGAAGATAAAATACCTTCATTTATTAACCTTTGTATCCTGCTTAGATTAATATGACATAGCCTTAAATGCCAAAGATATATGGGATTAGATAAGGAAACTTTTCTTTTAAGATTTGGTGAAGTTAATGATAATGATGATGACGGTAATGGATTGATGCTTTCTAACTCTTGGATCTTATTTAGTTGTGGACTAATTAAATAAAACCATTTATCAACAATAAACCAGAGAAAATAAATGAAGCATTTAATTTTTAATAACATTAATAAAATTAAGCAAAATCTAGAAAGTTTTATTAATGAAAACTAATCTAACTACCCTAACTAAGATAGCAGCAATCCTAGAATCATCCTCAAGGTACAAGAAAACATCTCCATCACTAACATTCTTGGTTATCTTAAACCCCTGCAATGAATTACATATGTTGCACGGGTGTTTACACACCAATAATATAAATACACGCTAAAAAGCTTACTATAATATCAAGTGACTCAGTCATACCTATATGCTTTTATGCGAGATAGGTGGGGTAGTTTCTCTTACAATGTCATTCCATGCCGCAGTAGACATGCTTTTCCTTTGACTTGTCATCTACTTTCTTCTTATTCCCTTTGTGAATAACTTAAATGATACTACCATTCTCGAATGCTTTGGGACTTACCGTCTTTTTTTTTTTTTTTTTTTTTCCCGTTAGGCTTGGGCTTGAAAGAAGATGCCACATCAAATAAGAATTATGACTATCAGTGATAATACCCTTCGCTGCCTTCAGAAAACCAAGAAATGCTAATGAAAAATCAAGTTTGTTCATATTAACATTTAACTTAAAATTACTAAAAGAGTTAAGCAAGAACTCGAGGATAATATCAAATTAAGATTTAACACTAATATTAGTCTTTAGGATCTTCGATAGGTTTAAATGATTTATTACTTTTAAAGAATGGTCTGCTATTGGAGATTATTCAGCCATTTTATTGTTCATTAAGGCCGTCATAGTAGTCTACCTAGCAAGCATGCCCTAGCCTCCAAACGTCTCCTTGAGTTTGAGCATGACATTATAGTCAGTAGGCATGCTCTGGTGCTGATGTTATAAGACACTTGACATTGATGTTAGAATATAACACCAACCTATCTCATCAGCCTTCACCCATTTTACGTGACAATCACATTCCTCCTGAGATGCACTTTCTGAAGGTAATACTGGATATTCAGTAATGAGGACATATTTGTATTCCTCAGTAGTGAGTACAATGTCGAGGTTCCATTTCTAATCAACATAATTGGGTCCAGTAAGCTTGTTTTGATTTAAGATAATAGCAAATGGATTAAAAGATGACATTTTAATTAAAACATAAGTTTTATAAGAATGGTTGCAATAAAGAAAAAAAACTTCGTGTTCATAATATGATAACATTTTCCTCGAGACATTATCAATGAAAACATAGGAGCTTAATCCAAAGAGATAACATGTTTTATGGGGAAGTCAAATGTAATGTACATGACTAAGAGGATAAAACCTTTACAATATTAATTAGGAATCTCATACCATATGATATTATACTACCCTATCTTTGGTCTTCAAAATAAAAAATAACTACGTCACAGGGACTACAATTATTTCTCTTTTTATTAAGCGTACAACCTTATCTCGAATGAAAGACAACCGTTGCGAATAAGTGTTATGTGAGATAATCACTGTCACTCATCTCATTCATTCTTATCCAAAGAAATTCAATCTTATAAGCGATAAGAATAAAAAACTTCCGTTGGGCATGGTCAGTCGAAGATGAGTTGAGATGCTTGTTCCTATCTTACTATAAACTAATAACAGAAGACTAACACTTGAATTTTAAACAATTGATGATACTTTAAAATTTTTCCATCCATTTTTTGATTTATTATTTAAAAAAATATTAAAATGTTTCACTTTTGAAAAAAATTTACAACAGCAATTATAATGAAACTAGACCATTTTAATTCATAGATTTTGAAAATTGAGCTTTAAAACATGCATATCTAGAAGTATATTATAAAAATAAAATATGTCACATGCATTATAAATATGCATAAACGTAAACATCTCTCTTTTGATTTTCAATCTATACTAGAAAATTTATCACCTATAACTTAAGGTTGGATGCAACTTTTTTGGTCTCTTTGGTCTCATTTTTCCTCTTGATTTCTTCTTCTTTAATATTACATAAAAACCTATGCCCACAAATGGGCCTATATAATTTCTAAAATAAATTAAAACAAAAATCAAAAAAGATAATCTTTCTCGACCGCTGATCTTTCTTAAGAAAATTGGTTACATCCTAATAGAAGATTGTTGAGCTACCAACGAATCCACGAAATAATGAATAGGGTGCAAATCACTTGACTCTTAGGTTCTAACTATAGTTTATAGTTCTAAACACTAAGAATGACAAACCAGCGATCATTAACAGAGAAGTGTTTGAGGCAGATGGTCTCCGCTGATGCATCTTTAGTTTAGCACCAATTTTTGTATTCAACAAAACGAATAAACATATCGTTTCATGGGAAATCAGTTTCATTTCCATATACAACCTTCCATATAAAAGTATACAACTTATTCCTATTGATCAACCGTAAGAGATATCCCCATGTCACGTTTATAAGAAGTATATATAACTATTCTTAACTTAAACAATTTTATATAAAGGTAATAGCAATTATTAATTACAAAATATATAATTATTGTTTGATATCTCTAATTATACATTAGAGAATATCTAGAATTATAGAAAATAAATTTAGAAAAAAACTTAGCACCGTTTTGAACGATAATTGTTATTTTCAAAACTTTTAAACAACCTTTGATTTTAAAAAATATTTAAAATATTGAAAAAGTTATTTTTGTTAGGTTGTTACAAACCCACAAAACAAATTTGGAATTAAAACAAATTCATTTTGACACCAAAATAAAAAAAGAATTATGTTTTTGTGAAACAAAAATGCAAATAGCCCTTAAGCCACAAGACTTCTCAAATTAATAAGACGTGATGTATCTACCTATGTTAGGTGAAGAGGGTGATTGCTGGGGATGATCTACCCATATGAGTCAGAAGATAAAGAGGCAACATTCAATTAAGAATTGCCATTATGGGAGACTGTTTCAATTGCTTATAGGTTTTAATAAACAATATTTTCATTAATTGCATTAAATCCTTCTAATTATTGGTGTATGTTAATTGAGAGGGAAGAGAGCAGTAGAAATGTATGGTCAGATGAGAGAAAAGTTGTGAGAAAGAAGAGAGAAAAATATAGAGAGGATTTGAGAACATGGGTGAAGTTCTTCATTTGTAATTTTTTTGAGTTAGATTCATTTAGTGAATTTTATTCTCTCCTGTGGATATAGGCGATTGCTGAACCATGTAAAACTATTTTGTTAATTGTGTGATTTGATTTCTTAGCCTTACAAAAAGGTAATTCAAATTCGGTAATAGTGATTGAGAAAAAAATTAAAAAACAATTTAAATTAATTGAAATTCATCAACAGAATGTCAATAATATAGGAAACAATAAGTTAAAATTTCAATAATAGAATGTCAATAATTTCTAGATTATAGAAATTAAAATTCAAAAATAGTATATATTAACAATATGAAAATAATCTAAATTAGTTGTGAAATAATATGTCAATGTATAAAAAGTATATATATTAAAATTCATTTTGGAAGAAAATTAAAAAAACAATTTATTTTAGTACACAAGTAAATTATTGCATAAAAGAGCTAATAAAATCATAACATGTGTTTATATTCATTAATTCAAAATATGAAAAAATTCCATGAAAAGTTTGGGGCTTAAAGGAGACATGACTACAAAAATTCTCTAAATATTGCTCATTGTTTATCTCATTGTACGAATTATGAGATTATAACTTTTATTAATTTTTTGCCATTCAAAATGCCTTATATAAGATAGATAATAGATGCACATATAGAAATATCTATATCTATACTATTATAAAAAGTCTAAATATTTGAAAAACTTTTATTAGAAACTTATATCATTTTATTTTCCTAAAATTTTAATTATATCCAATTATATTCCCAAACTAAATTATTTCCAATCATATTCCATTATTCATCTTCATAACTAAATTTTTTTTTTTCAAACCAAATTATATACAATTATATTCCTTAATAATGATGATTACTCCCCAATTATCCATCAACGACCTTCGAAATGTTCAAGAATGTCACTTAATATTTTTATTTAATCTACACTTCTATTTATCATATAACTTCCTTTTTTATTTTTTATATTTTAATAAATTATTATTTAGAACATAATAATTATTATTATTAAGCAAAATGTAATTTCATCTACACTTCTATGTATCATTTAACTTGTTATTTTTTTCTCAATATTTTAATAAATTTTAACTAAAAACAATAATTATTATTAAATAAACTAATAAAAAAATAATTAATCTATTAAATAAAATGTTTAATTCATTAAAAATAACATGTCCTTTATTATTTTTATTATTAGACAAAATAAGTCATACATCTTCAATCAAATTGTAATATTGTTTATTAAAATTATACATATTTTAATATTATTTATTAAAGAAATAAAATTAGAAATTAAAAAAATAAAAATAGTAATAGATGACGCAGACAAGAGACATGGTTATTTGAAATGATTTTATTCTTTAAATATTACAGTTATTACTCTTTTCAATTTAAAAATATAGAATTTAAAATATTAAAATTTATTAAAATTTTAAATATCTATTAAATTAGGTGATATAACAATAATAAGATAACTGTAGATAGAATTTAAAAGAAACAAAAAACACATAAGCAATTTAAAAAATATTGAGTCCAACATTAAACAAAATAATGCAAAAAAATAAATATCCGATTAAATAAATATTTTAATTTGTTATCATTAATTTATAATTATAATTATCTTAATTTATAATTATATAATCTAAAAGGAATTTGTGTTGTACATCATTACCACCTATTCACAATTATTTGACACTTAAGGCTCGATTGGATGGTACTAAAATTTCAGGAGGATAAGTTTTACATGGGGTGTAAGATAAGAGGGGATATTATTTTTAAAGGGTTGGCCCACATTGATGTGATATTTATGAAAGGGGATAACTTTTGACTTGGTTTGGATGTTTTATAAATAAGAGAGAGTGAATGATAGAAAAAGTAGTCAAATGACTCTTTTATCCTTTTGTGTCCTAAACTTGGCTACTTATTAAATTAAATATTAAAATTACAAAATCCACTCTATTTAATTATTTTTGAACAATTTGAAGCTATTTTATTTATTTCATTAAAATTTTAATTTTTTTATAAATTTATTTAAAAAATTAAATTTATAAATATCATATTTTTTTAAATTTATAGGGGGATAACAAGGGTTAGAAATGTCAAAAATATGGGTTTTAAGTCGAATAATTTTTAACTAGCTCCAACTCTACTCAAAAGTTATACCGGATAAACCCACGGATGGGAGAAAATGAAGAAGGGGGAAAAATGGCTTGGTAAACCATGGCAAAGCCGTGGGACCCACGTCAATTACCCAGTATTAGTTTTGGACGGATATTTTGGCTGCATCCAAGTAGGCCCTTAGTGCTTTTTAGTTCATCAGCCTTCCTCTCTAGCGACTTAACTTAGGCAGTGGATTTGAATGACTGCATGGCGCACTAGAATTGAGGAGAGGAGATAGTTACCATTGCCCCATCTTCATAACCAATTTTTATTCAAACTAAATTATATCCAATTATACTCCTTTATAATAATCATTACTCTCCAGTTATCTATTAAAGACCTTTATTGATATCACTTGATATTTTTATTTAATCTACATTTTTATTACAATATAATTTCTTATTTTTTATTTTTATAATTTAATAAATAATTAATTAGAACATAATTATTATTATTAAACAAAATATTATTTAATCGATACTTCTACTATCATATAATTTCTTATTTTATAGTTTTTCTATATTTGATAAATTTTAATTGAACACATAATAATTATTATTAAACGAAATAATGCAAAAAAATAATTAATCTATTAAATAAAGAATTTAATTTATTAAAAAATGGCATGTCCTTTATTATTTTTATTATTAGACAAAATAAGTAAATCAAATTGTTATATTGTTTATTAAAATTATATATATTGTAATATTACTTATTAAAAAATATCAAA